>CAHIKZ030000620.1:1677500-1725000 GCA_903632075.3 Acanthosepion pharaonis | reverse complement strand
CATATATATATATATATATATATATATATATATATATATATAAATATAATATAATAATATGTATGTTCCCTTCTCCTTACATAAGCTTATATGTAAAGAAGCCAAGAACTGCAGTCGGTGTATAGTCCAGTAAATTTTGGTTTACGGTAAACACTAGTGATGAAAGAACCATCGTTCCGCCCCACAAGCACATCCAAGAAAGGGCAAAGACGAATCATATTCCTCCGTTATATTAAACTGAAAAGACGAATAGAGAGAATTAAGCTGAAGGTGAAAGACCTTAGCTTCTTCAGTGGAAATGAAAATAGACAAATTATCATCAACAGAGCGATAATAAACGTGCCTGTGGCATTTTTCAAAGAGAAATCTTTTATAAAAATCCACAAAAATATTAGCTAAAAAAGGACCCAAGAGGCTATCCATCGAAACCCCGTCAATTTGGGCACACGTAATGTCATTTCACTCCTTCAGTTGCTAAATACATGAATTCCAAGAATAAATTCTCAAGAATGCTAGGTGAATCCATATAAAGGGCATCCGTACATATCTGCAAGGTATCCTGAAGAGTTACGTTTGTAAACAAAATAATTATGTCAAAGGATACCATAACATTGTCAGTGGGACATAGTTCAGGGCCTCTAATTAAATTGAAGAACAGGAATGAATCTAATACAAAAGCAAGAATACAGATCTGAAATACGCTGCAATAAAACTGCCATCCACTTAGACATTTCATGTTGCACAAAACCCACTATTGATAGAATGGGACTCAGAAGAATGACTTCCTTATGGACTTTGGGTAAACTGTACATTCGAGAACGCTGGGATCCAGTTCGGTCAATGAAGGCTGAATGTTTCCCCATATGCAACTATTCTTACCAATTGTTCGTTTCCCAATGTTTCCCATATGGAAACAACTATTTTTACCATTACCAATTGTTCGGTCAATGAAGGCCGAATGTTTCGCATATGAAAACAACTATTCTTACGATTACCAATTGTTCGGTCAATGAAGGCCGAATGTTTCCCATATGGAAACAACTATTCTTACCATTACCAATTGTTCGGTCAATGAAGGCCGAATGTTTCCCATATGGAAACAACTATTCTTACCATTACCAATTGTTCGGTCAATGAAGGCCGAATGTTTCCCATGTTTCCTTACCATTACCAATTGTTCGGTCAATGATGAAAATGGAAACAACTATTCTTACCGTTACCAATTGTTCGGTCAATGAAGGCTGAATGTTTCCCATATGGAAACAACTATTCTTACCGTTACCAATTGTTCGGTCAAAAGGCAATGTTTCCCATATTCAACTATTCTTACCATTACCAATTGTTCGGTCAATGTAGGCCGAATGCCGAAAAACAACTATTTTACCATACCAATTGTTCCGAAAAGGCCGAATGTTTCGCATATGAAAACTATTCTTACCATTACCAATTGTTCGGTCAATGAAGGCCGAATGTTTCCCAACTATTCTTACCATTACCAATTGTTCGGTCAATGAAGGCCGAATGTTTTATGGAAACAACTATTCTTACCGTTACCAATTGTTCGGTCAATGAAGGCTGAATGTTTCCCATATGGAAACAACTATTCTTACCGTTACCAATTGTTCGGTCAATGAAGGCTGAATGTTTCCCATATGGAAACAACTATTCTTACCATTACCAATTGTTCGGTCAATGAAGGCCGAATGTTTCGCATATGAAAACAACTATTCTTACGATTACCAATTGTTCGGTCACCAATGTTTCCCATATGGAAACAACTATTCTTACGTTCCAAATGTTCGGTCAATGAAGGCCGAATGTTTCCCATATGGAAACAAATATTCTTACGATTACCAATTGTTCGGTCAATGAAGGCCGAATGTTTCCCATATGAAAACAACTATTCTTACCATTACCAATTGTTCTTACCGTCCAATTGAAGGCCGAATGTTTCCCATATGGAAACAACTATTCTTACCATTACCAATTGTTCGGTCAATAAAGGCCGAATGTTTCCCCATATGAAAACAACTATTTTACCATTACCAATTGTTCGGTCAACAATTATTCTTCGCATATGAAAACAACTATTCTTACGATTACCAATTGTTCGGTCAATGAAGGCTGAATGTTTCCCATATGGAAACAAGTATTCTTACCATTACCAATTGTTCGGTCAATGAAGGCCGAATGTTTCGCATATGAAAACAACTATTCTTACCATTACCAATTGTTCGGTCAATGAAGGCCGAATGTTTCCCATATGTTTCTTACCCCAATTGTTCGGTCAATAAAGGCCGAATGTTTCCCATATGGAAACGAATAATATCACCAATACTGTTTGGGCAATGAATACTGAATGTTTTCTATATAAGACAGGGGAAGTGTCAAGTTCCCACCAATGAGTTTTGCACTCTTTTTATAACGTTTTTATAGTTGTGATTAACTATCAGTTCCTTTTTTTTTTTTTTTTTTTAAAGAATATTGAATTCGTTCAAGAATATAAGAGAGAGAAGATGCGAGGATCTGCGAAAAGAACGCAGAAAACGCAGTTCCATAGAAAATGATTTTTTCTTTTTTTTTATTTGAAGGCCGGTTTGAAATTTTATTGGCAACTTAATTTTGACTTATCTTGCCGAACTTACTAAAGGTCAAAATCTATTAAAAGAATATGATCGGTTTTTATCGATCTGGAATGTTTATTTCGCAATATGGATGTGTGGATATATGGTTAGGTATTGTTGCAGCATCTTGTGTTAGTAATGATAATGTTCAATTTCCAAAATCATTTTTTTTTTGTCGGCGGGCGTGGAGGGGTCATCATGTAACAGGCTTGTTTGACGAAATGAATTGAACCATGTTGGATTCGAGGGTCATCATCTGAGGTGAGCTTTCTTATTGCTACTGTCGTACCCAGGCGGAACTCAAACGGAAAAAATAACTCGCCTTAATTTCGTCCACTTCTGGAATACCACCCCAAAATACCAGGGGTCATAAAATGTATTTTCTGACCAATCAGAAACAGGCCCTAGCAGTTTTCACAGCAGCTGTTTCTGAGCTTAATATCAATAAATTACGTATTGTAAAGTCTTTTGATACACCTAAATTACATAAGCGGACTACCGACCATATAAATATGGGTTGGTACAAGACAGGGAAGATAAATTAAGAAATTGAATCGTCTGCCCGACTGCGATTTAGTCAACCATTATGCAGGAACAGTCTTCCCAAGAATATACCAAACTAACTGAAATATTGTGTACCTCTTTGTTTCAGAATTGTTATTTTTGTGTTTTAAATTTTCAACATAAAGGTATATCATATATATTTCATATATATATATATATATATATATATATATATATATATATATATATATGTGTGTGTGTGTGTGTGTGTGTGTGTGTGTGTGTGTGTGTGTGTGTGCGCGTTATGGTAATTTAACCACGCACGCATGGACTATCCCAGCTATAAATAGGAGCAGGTACTGCCTTTTGTGAGAGGGAAGTTGCCAGCAGTCAGCTCTGACAGTCTAGCTGAACATACTTGCTGTAACACTCGTCTGTATATGTTTGTATTACTGTTTCTGTTAATATATTTGTTTAACTCTCTTGTGTCTTTATTTCTGGCCCTAACAAGGCCACAACAATAAGTTATATTTGGCCAGCAAACTTTCTTTTAAATATATCTTGTCGAATATAACAGAAGGAGAATATTGATGATGTGAAGGTATATACGGACAATTTGGCACCATGTTACAGAGTCCAAAAATTGTCCGTATTTTTCATTGCTCCAAACGCTTTCAGATATTTCTTTAGCCATTTTCAAGAGTGGTGTTAATTGTAGTCCGTTTAACATATAGTTTTTCTTCAATTTAATTAGAAATAGTATTTATTCCGAGCATCGCGGCCGAATCCCGAATTGGCGTTTTTTTTATTTAAAAAAAACAAAACAAAAAAACTTTTAGCATAACATTTCCGCTGCTGAACAAGGTGAGATTTATACTGGGTGCCAGATGTTTTATATAAAGGGTCTTTCTCACACCGAGATGTTTTCGCTAACAGAACCTATGGTGGCTAATGTTATCGACCAGATTGTTAATTATAGTTTTTTTGTAAATTCTGGGTAACTAAGTGACTTTTTGTAGCACTTTGATCAGATAAGTGACACGTCAGGTGTCTACTGATGGAGGTGTAGTATGATCAATATATGTCATTGATTTATGACAAGAAACACAGTTTTGTATCGAAATTGATACACGATATTGGTCATCGCCAGTTTAGATTTCATGGGGTTATTTTGATTAGTGACGGCAAAGTTAGTCGTTTACCATTTTCTGCAATATATTGTATGTTTTACATGTTTTTCGCGATTTACGACAGAAATATGGTATTTAATGATTCGTGCTATAAGGAATTAGTCCTGTGTGTAATTATTATGCATCTGGTTGCAGTAAAATATATGATGTTTCGCTGTACGGTATCTTTATTACTGTCGTCAAAAAGAGGTATCATCATTTCAACTTAGAGCTAAAAAGATCAATTAGAAAAGATCCAACTCAATCCATAAGACGTCCGGCACGTGAGAGAATCCATAAGACGTCCGGCACGTGAGAGAGGAGTTTCAGTTATGACAGCTCAAAGAGTTGTGAAAAAAAGACGTGAAAATGAAATCGTACGTGAAACGTGTCAAGCACCTTGTTACTCCAGGACAGACAATTAGAAGGTTAGAGAGGGCGAAGATCATCTTGAAGATGTTGGAAAACGACCCTGAATAATATATATATATATATATATATATATATATATATATGAAAATATAGTCTTAAGGTGTGCTATATTTATGGGATAAAGTGCTCGATATCAGAGATAGAGCGTGTGTAAATATAAAAGTGAACATAGAAGTCAACACTTAGAGGCGACAGTCTGTTTCATGCTATATGCAATCGTCAGGTCCTGACGACGATTATGTTCAATTTTATATATATATATATATATATATATATATATATATATATATATATATGAACGTTATTTCAATATTTTATGAGCTTCGATTCTTAACTATGAGTAATTAATGATGAACATGTCATTTTCGTTTATGATCGATTTCATCACGAGTCATCTGTTAAAATTGGTGAGTAATTACGCATTCTTATTGTTCAAAGTAGAGTTTAATAGTGTTATCAAAACTTCAGAGAATTCCAGTAATATATCTTTAATCATTTATACGATACAACGGCTCAAAGCTTAATCTAACTTCTAATTTTGCTGTTACACGATTTGGAATGTTTTTGCTATTAAACCCTGTATATATAGACATGTATGTGAAGTGGTGTATGTGTATGTGTGGGTGTAAACGTATACATAATGATATTATCACTCTTCTAGATGTCACATCCTTACCACACATAACCGATAGTTTCTCAAACCAGAAATACCATCGAATGCAATCATTCGAGTGTCACATGTTTCGGACATTTTATAAATAGCTACAGAATTTGACAAAAAATATTAAATTAAAAAACGTTTTACAAATCAACGCCTCAAAATAAATATTAATTTTACCCAACAACGTGTGTAAATAAAAACTCTTGTTCCTCTTACCGATCGTGATTGGGATCGAAGCGTTAAACTTAAGCCATGTTGTTATAGAATTTCAAACATAGTTTTAAAAAATCAATACGTCCAAATATTCAGTGAAAGTTTTTAAGAGAAAATAAAACTCATTTTCCTTTCAGGTTTCTTTCCAACACAAAACAGCAGAGAATATATATATATATATATATATATATATATATATATAGTACGAGAAGCCGAGTCTGTATGGAGAACATATTTTAAATAGAATTTGTTAAAGCGACTAAATACGACAACGCTTCAGGCTTACTAACGCGACATGATGTTAATATTCCCTTGCAACCATGAATCTATATCAGCCATACCGCAAAAACACTTCCGCTTGTTGCATTAGAGAGTTGCAACCGATTAATATTAATATATATATATATATATATATATATATATATATATATATATATATATATATATATCCACAATTCTTAGCAAAGTTACTTTTTAAAATGTGCCCAATAAAAGTACAGCAAAAAAATATTATAATATTTTTTATTATAATATATTACAATAAGAACTATTTTACATGACTACACGAAAACTTTCATGTTTCGGAAATATAATTGTTCCATGATATATGATAAAATGATTTTTGCCTTTCAAAAGAAGTAATGATTTGTTTTCAAATTTCCCAAATAAATAATTTTTATCATATGTTATCTACCATCGCCTGAAGAAGAACCATTAGAGTTCCGAAACATGAAAGTTTTTGTGTAGCGATGTCAAAATGCTTTTGCTGTACTTTATTATAATATATATAGATATATAAATTTTGGCTCCTGAAAAATTAATTTCAGTTGAGCTCTCTGGGGAAGAGGTATGGGTTTGTAAACAGTGACTATTATGGCTGATATAGCGAGACTCTTCGGCAAAAGCGAATTGAGTCACTGTCGGTCACGGTGTTTGTTTATCTAAAAATAAAAAATACGCTAAAATTCACCTTCATCTCTGCCGTGCGCTGACGGCTTAGAGGTAGAATCTCCGATTGACACCAATTCAATCGGGTTCCGATCCTAGCTAGAGGCAACCGGATGTCTAGCCACACTGAAGAGCAGTGAAACAGTCTGTCTGTGGATGACTTTATATATATATCAAACACGAGGAATTAAGGTTACATTAGGTTAATGATCATTTTCACATTGTAAACTGAAAAAAAATTACAAGGGTTTTTCAAACCAGTCAATGGAATAAAAATGACAATTAGAAAAAAAAAAGTTTTTACCGACATGTTTTGTTTTCTGACTTTGTGAAGGCAAACAAAGCGAAATGGTTTTGTTGTTATAGTTCCATTAAATGCAATGATGGATAGCGGCTTGGATTGAGGAATCGGAGAGGGGAGTTGGAATTTCAGTCAAGTTCGTTTTATTCACCGACGTGAAAATACTCTTGGACAAAGGTATGAATCCATCCCCGATATGAGTAAATAGCAGGGCAGACGAGTTTCTATAGGCTTGGTTGGCGAATGACCTAGAAAGAAAACTGTGAATTCAAAACCTGATATGGTATTTTGGGGGGATATTGTGGCACTCCACCAGTTCTTCATATTAGGTTCTTTCAAAAAGTATGGTTAGCTCCGGGCAAAACTTCACGATTATAATCAAATCATCTGTGCTGTAACGAAAGAAGAGTTTCGACACACACACACACACACACACACACACACACACACACATATATATATATATATATATATATATATATATATATCCTACATTATGGGCGCATGGCCGAGTGGTTAGAACGTTCGTTTTCTGACCATGTGTCGATTTGTCAGGAGGGAGACTTCCTGATGTTATCAGTCTGGAAGGGGTGGGGGGAGATCTCAGCGTGAGGCATGGCGGGAAAGTGCCTGAAAACCATACCACAGGTTGACCCAAGCTTTGTGGGTGAAATTGGGTAGACGGAACCCTCGGGGGCTGTCGATAGCTGTGCTAGCACGAAGTCACAAGTCATCGTGACCGAGGGTTTGAGTGTGCTGGTGTTGTTCATATTGTTGATCATTCTAGATAACACGCTCTCTCCAGGAAACTGTAACTAAGGTCTGCTCAGCATAGTTGCAGAATAAATTGGCTGGCCGCCCTATTAGACAGAGTATCTCGAATACAGGTGGCCAGATATATATATATATATATATATATATATATATATATATATATATATATATATATATATATAGATATATATGTATGTATATAAAGGATGTATCTGGGCAACATTTTTCCTTTTATAAAAGTGTTGTTAAAAACCAGCGCAACTTCCTTTTATTTTTTCGATGTTCCAAATTATCTTTTTTTTACTAGTTCTCACCAAATATATGGCTCAAGAGTCACTCAAGGTAGAGTGTTACTGAATGACGTGTTACACAGAAATAAAGCAGCAGAACTGCTTGCGTCAGAAACATCATACGTTGGGGATCGAATGGTGCTCTGCAAGTTATATAGCGCCATCAGCCTGACTGTATTCGTCCAAGATAAATAGATCAAAAACCTAACATTGTAGTGTGGTGTTCCATATGTTACAACACTCGCTCATCATTGGGATTTGAGGAAGGAACTTTGGATATCTTCTTGATATCTTTGTTCAACGCGTTCTTGTGACATTTCAGTAATAGAAAAGTAATGTACTATTCAAGCAGAATAATGTCCGGACACATGAAGCCCGTGCTACTCAGCATATATCAGGACATACGACAGCATCTGGGGCCGGTAGGGTCAACAGACCTCTCACCTACTGAAAACGTTTTGGGACGACTTTTGACTCATTCAGTTAGCCCAACAACTCATTACTTTGCGTCAATATGTGGAAGAACTGTAGAATAATATTTCTAGAATGATCTTATTCTGAATCAGTTTTATCGTATGTATTTCATAATATAAGCCTGTGTTAACATCCAGTGAAAATATAGAGTGTTTGATAAATTTGACAGTTTATTAACTTGCTTACGTATTTTGTGATCGTTAGATAGACTTCCTCATATCAGAAAGTAAGAAATATGTGTTTGTTCTGATAACGTTGCTGTTGAAGGAAACGTTGGTAAAAAAAATAAAAAATTAAAAAGAAAAAATCTAAACCTCTAAATGGTTTTCATGTATACCATCTTAAATAGTTTTTTTCTGATATTTCATATAAGTCATGTTATTATGTCTATATCTATATTAATATAATATTTTTTTTACAGTTTAGCTTTTAACAAATTGTTTCATGCAGGGGAATTTTCAAAATGGCCGATGGATAACAACAGTTATTTTTCATTTTTTTTTTTTAAAGAAAATTAGTTAGTAGGTAAAAAAATATATATGAAAAAGTTCTTTTTAAATTGTTTAAGATAGAGCAAGTAATAGAAAAAATATACAAATCATATATATATATATGTGAAAAAATTATTGTAAAAATTCATTTTTCTTCAAAATTTTTTTTTTTTCAGGTAAGAATTACCTTAGTATATGTTATTCAGAAAAGTCATAAAAAGCTTTTTTAATTAAATATTGTCTTAGTTTTATTGGGTTTTGTATGTTTACAATTGAGGTAAAAAGTTTGGACAATTCTACTCATTTTTTACCAAAAAATCAATGATTTAGAATCTTCAGAGTCTTGTGCATTTAATAAAAAAAAAAAAATCCAGATACAAAAATAAATTTTGAAGTTTTCATAAAATTAAGTTGGGGGGTGTAACATATATAAAAAAAAAAATATTTATACTATGACTTTCAAAAAGACAAACATTTCTAAAATAATTTCATTCATTTTGTGAATAAGTTCTGAAAGTTTCATAAAAATCCAACAAGTACTTGATTTTTGCAAGATTTTCCAAATCAATGTGTATTTCCCAACTGAAAATAGTGAAAACAAAAATAATGCTAATTTAACCTAATTTTGACCTAAAAAAAAACAAGGTTTTCAAACTAAATTTAAAAAATGCTGCAAATGAAAAAAAAAAATTTAAAAATAATTAAAAAATACCTTGGTCTTCCCTCTTTAATTTTAACATAATCATTTATACGTTAAATTTTTTTTTTTATTAATTTGGGGACCTTTTTCTTCCGGGTATACCACTTTTTAGCGTTACCTGGGACAACCCGATATATATATAAGTTAATGGTCAGAGTTGAATCAGACCAGGGAACAGTAGTATTAAAAAGTGCTCAATACACGCGAGAAAAAATAAGTAAAAATACAAATAAGATGTAGAGCTTTTAAGTTTAAAAATCAGGAGGACAATTAAAAATTCGAACTGGTGGTCTCTTCGGGCGATACTTTTAAAATTACAACTTTAACGCTTTATTTTAAAAACAAAAAAGCAAAACAAAAAACGAAAAAAACACACACACACACACAAAGAACGTTACATAATTATCTTTCAAAAAAAAAAAAAAATCTTTCAAATAAAAAATAACAGGCGTATGATGATTGAAAGATAGGACATTGAGTGTAATGAGAAGGAAAGTGGAAAAGGAGATGAAGGAAAGAATGAAAAGGGACGGGAATGTAAGTGTATTGTAAATGTATACAGGGAAAAAGGAAAGCAAATATATAACTTAATTGTTATGGAGGATGGCGGAAGGCTGTGTGTCTAAAGGGTAACAATGGTTTATTTTTTTATATGAGAATTTTTTTAACCGGCTTCATATTCACTTAATAAAAATTGTTTTATATGAGGCAATCATTTTTTAAAGTGTGTATATATATATATATATATATATATATATATATATATATATATATATATATATATATATATATATATATATATATATATATATATATATATATAAAAAAAATTACAAAAAAATTTTACCAACCAACGCGTTTCGTCTTCCGACTTTTCAAGGCAAAAATGAAATCGAAATCATTTTGTTGTTATAATTACATTAAAAAAATCCAAATTTAAAAAGACAGAGGCTAACAATATATATATATATATATATATATATATATATATATATATATATATATATATATATATATATATATATATATATATATATATGGGGATATATATATATATATATATATATATATATATATATATATATATATATATATATCAAATACGATGAGAGCGAATAGAGTACAATTACAACGTTCGTAACATTTAAATTAAAGAGGGCTCAATACAGAGCAGACCAATATTAAATTTTAACGTAGGTCATATTTGATTGGTTGATATGATATATCATATATTATATAATTATATATGATATGATAATTATAATATACGATATTTATCATGTAATCATATATATGCTATCATATATGATATATCATATATATAATTATTATATATTATGATATTATATGTATAATATATGATATGATTATTTAGTTTTTTTTATACAATTTCTCATGCAATCTAATAATTCTTTTCTTTTCGGATTTATATAAAAACTGTCTGAATGTTCTTTTTATCCGAGCGCTTTCGGCTATACATTTACCCATTTTCAAGGATTAAATATTTTAACTGTTGAAATAAGCAATAGTTTGTTGTATGTATGTTTTATAAAAATATTTTCATTTTTCAAAACGCATGATTTCATTTTTGAAAACATTTTAAGCATGCACATAATATCTTGACTGTGTTTTGAAAAATGAAAACATTTTATAAAACATACATACAACAAATTTATTTCTTATTATAACAGTTAAAATATAATCCCTTGAAAATGGCTAAATGTATAAAGCGCTCGGATAAAAGAATATTCGGACAGTTTATATAATTTATCATGAAAAGAAAAAATATTTGATCGCATGAGAAATTACATAAAAAACTAAATAAAAGCACCTGTGTCGTTTTCAATGAAATGTACATATATATATATATATATATATATATATATATATATATATATATATATATATCTGTGTGTGTTTGTATAAAAGGAGAGAAAAAACCCGTTTTAGAGACCTTGTATCATACTATGTATAGATGTTCTCTGTATTCGATTCTTCTGAAAAGTGTAGACAGTTCTGCACAAGACTCCGCCACTATAGACAAATCATGTATGAAGATAGGCTGGCTGTTCGTTTCTATGAACTGAGCTGCTCGTACATATTGAATGTGACAGGAGAGTTTAATATATATATATATATATATATATATATATATATATATATATATATATATATATATATATGTGTGTGTGTGTGTGTGTGTGTGTGTGTGTTTGGAGGAGAGATGGGGACAGGAATGGAAAGTAAACTGACTGAAATTAAAATAGAAAAAAAAAAAAAACGAGACAAAAAGACGTGATCGAATCTTCAATTATATTTACTCTTTAATAAGATTCGATCAGAATGGAAAATTTGAATTGAGAGCGACTAGGAAATTAGAGATAATTCGTTTGTTTACTGTCGCGTTAAACGCGCCACGCTGCCGACAATAACAGGCTTCCATTATATAAATAATAAAGGATTAATATGAAAGAATGTAGCATAGAATACGTTGAAAACCAGTTGGAGGTTTAAAATTGTTATTTTCTTGTTGACGCTTTGCTCACTCCGAGCACCAACAGAACATCCAGAACGTCGGTATTCAACCACTCCCAACTTAAAATTTGAATTGAATAATTTTTACACTGAAAAAATAAAAAATAGATATGAAACACTGTGATAAGATTTTCATTAGTGAAACATAACAAATATTAAGAAAACCTGTCTATGTACAGAAAAGTGTACGTAAATTATCTACATACATAAAAGTACATAAAGAGCACATCAAAATGTACATAAAAGAATACATAAAAAATCTATTTACATAAAAGTATATAAAAAGTACATAAAAATGTACATAAATGTGTATATAAAAGTGTACATAAAATGTCTACTTACATAAAAGTATATAAAAAGTACATAAAAATGCACATAAATGTGTAGATAAAAGTGTACATAAAATATCTACTTACATAAAAGTACATAAAATTTTACATAAATGTGTAGATTAAAGTGTACATAAAATATCAACGTACATAAAAGTACATAAAAAGTACATAAAAATGCACATAAATGTGTAGAAAAAGTATACATAAAATATCAACGTACATAAAAGTACATAAAAATACATAAAAATGTACATGAATGTGTAGATAAAAGTGTACATAAAATATCTACTTTCATAAGAGTACATAGAAAGTACATAAAAATGTACATAAATGTGTAGATAAAAGTGTACATAAAATATCTACTTACATAAAAGTACATAAAAATGTACAAAAATGTGTAGATAAAAGTGTATATAAAATATCAATTTGCATAAAAGTACATAAAAATGTACATAAAAATTTACATAAATGTGTAGATAAAAGTGTACATAAACGTACATAAAATCTACATAAAAATGCACATAAATGTGTAGAAAAAGTATACATAAGATATCAACGTATATAAAAGTTCATAAAAATTTACATATATGTGTAGATAAAAGTGTACATAAAATATCTACTTACATAAAATGACATAAAAAGTACATTAAAATGTACATAAAAGTATACATAAAATATCTATGTACATAAAAGTATATCAAAAGTACATTAAAATATACATAATATATCAACGTGCATAAAAGTACATAAAAAATTACATACAAATATACATAAATATGTAGATAAAAGTGTACATAAAATATCTACTTACATAAAATACAAAAAAGCACATTAAAATGCACATAAAAGTATACATAAAATATCTACTTACATAAAAGTATATAAAAAGCACATTAAAATGTACATAAAATATCTACTTACATAAAAGTACATAAAAAGTACAAAAAATTGTTACATAAATGTGTAGATAAAAGTTTACATAAAATATCTACTTACATAAAAGTACATAAAAAGCACATTAAAATGTACATAAAAGTATACATAAAATATCCATATGCATAAAATTATATAAAAAGTACATTAAAATGTACATAAAATATCAACGTACTTAAAAGTACATAAAAAGTACGTAAAAATGTACATAAATGTGTAGATAAAAGTGTACGTAAAATATCTACTTACATAAAAGTACATAAAAAGTACATAAAAATTTACATAAAAGTGTACATAAAATATCTACTTACATAAAAATAGATAAAAAGTACATAAAAATCTACATAAAAATCTACATACATAAAAGTACATAAAAGTACATTTAAATGTACATAAAATATCTATGTACATAAAAATGCATAAAAGTACATAAAAATGGATAAAAGATACGCGAAGTGTACATAAATGTGTACATAAAATGTCTATCCGTATAAAGGTACTTAAAGCGAAATAAAAAGTACATAGAAATGTACATATGTGTACATAAAAGATTGCATTAAATATCTATGTACATAAAAGTGTTATAAAAATCGGAGATCGATTCGATTATTCCTGCCAGGTAAAAAATAAAACACTTTTTGTTTTGATTCTAAAATGGCCAAACTGATTTATTTTATTAATATAAACCATCTAGAAGAATTCCTAAATCACTAATCAATAATTCAATTCGATTAATTAAGAAGTAGGCAGTAGACCCAGCGTGTGAAATTAATTTGAAGGGACTAAGGTGACATCACCGGAAGTAGGTGATCTTTCCCAACAGTCCTTTGATATCTATTTCTAGTCATCTTCTAATATCAGAGATGAAAATTGCAGATCGTTATTCTACGAGCCGTTACCTAAGCAAAGTGGATAAAAATCATACCTATGTTGAATATTATATACAATGGCATGTTCTTATTCTCTGTGTACTGTGTACTGAATATTATATACAATGACATGTTCTTATTCTCTGTGTACTGTGTACTGAATATTATATACAATGACATGTTCTTATTCTCTGTGTACTGTGTACTGAATATTATATACAATGACATGTTCTTATTCTCTGTGTACTGTGTACTGAATATTATATACAATGACATGTTCTTATTCTCTGTGTATACTGTGTCCCTTCAGGACGTGAGGGATCATGGTTCAACACAACTCTCTCCTTTGTATTTCTCCCTAAATTTTGTCTCTCTACTATCTCCCTATATATATATATATATATATTCTCTTTACCTTTAATATGTTCTGTGACTGTCAATTTCTCCAATATCTGTCTATTCTAATGAGATGAGGTATTGTGTACACTATTTACATTATTCGGACTATTGTCTTCCTCTTTGTCGCCATATTTATTACAAAGTTTCGGCCGTTGTACACTCCGGCCTTCTTCAGGTGGTTGGAATGTCGAATTGAACCCTTTCTTTCACTCACTGGGGTAGACTGTTCTAGTTCCACGTGCGATGTTTAATAGATGTCAGTTGTCAGTTATCTCCTGTTAATTTCCCTCTGAAAGTTCTCCACTGCCTTAAACAGGTGTTGAACTCACAACTCTTTGGGTCCTGTCACTGGATCTAACTAACGCCTTTATCCACTGGGCCATGTTTCCTCAAGGACACATAGCACAGTCTATAAAAGGTGGGAGTTCAATACTTGAAGACACATCACTTGAAGACTTCCGACAGCGGCAACAACAAAAATGAATAGCACATGCAACAAGAAAATATCAAGCAAGAAATCTGTTAGTAAAATATAATGTATGTATAAAGACAATCCTTTATCAAACCCGAAAAACTGGTGCTACAAATTCACAAAATGCTTTACCAAACAACAAAAAGAACATCACTCGAATACTTCTAACAGCAGAGACAGGAAAAATCTAAAAGAAAATTAAGATGTCATAAGACTGTTGATAAAAACGGTATAAAAGTTTCTCTAGTCTGGAACAAGGCCACGCAATCGCGGGTCTTCACTGAAGACTGAAGAGTGGTAATGCTCCTCAAAAAATGTAGTAATTGTCATCGAAAAAATAATGAGCGTCTGTGAAATACGATTGACACACGAATGCACAAACATATATATGTATATACATACATGCATATATACATATATATACGTAATATATATGATGTAATACTGTTGTAGCGTGCTTCCTCTAATGAGTCTATTGTGGACTTCCAATTACTATAAAATTAGTAGGAATGTAAGCCTTGGTGGAACAGTGATATAACCTGTTTAACCGTCGAACTCTCTGTCTTTGACAGAGAGGAACCCGGACGAGGCTTTGCCGAAGGACAAAGTTTCGTTCGGGGAGGTAGACAGACTCTGAACCCATTTAGGCGGGTTCTAAGGGAATATTTTTGGCGGAGCCTACGGGCTCGGAGAATCCACGGTAAACTCGGCCTTGTGCTACATACATCCCTCGTCGGGGGGGGGGATATTAACAGTGATATAGACTGAACGCTGGTCAACCGACACACACTCACAAATCGTGTCACACACTTCTGTTGTATTTACTGTTCAATACACTATTTATCTGCAACCTCTTGTTTTGTTATTTCTTAACTATTTACTTGGTCACAACAAATACACTAAAAATATAACACTTTATAAAACACACAAGATGGAAAAAATTCTATTTCCTCAAAACGGACAATGACAATGGTGACAACCATAGCAACACCGTTAATACCAATAATATTAACAAATTTAGAATTACATTAATGAAATGCCCATCACAGCCAAACGACCTCATTGCATTTACATAAAAATAATTACTTGAAGACTTCCAACAACAGAGACAGGAAAAATCAAAAAGAAAATTATGATCACTATTTACATTATTCGGACAATTTTCCTCATCTTTGTCGCCATATTTATTACAACGTTTCGGCTGTTGTAAGCTCCGGTCTCTTCAGGTGGATGGAATGTCGAACCCCGTAAATATGGCGACAAAGATGAGGACAATAGTCCGAATAATGTAAATAGTGGACATAATACCTCATCTCAGAAATATAGACAGATGCTGAAAATTATGATGTGAATTTTCCACATTTTTCGATGACCATTCAGTCTTCAGTGAAGCCTATGTGGCCTTGTTCCAGACTTTTATACCACTTTTATTAATAAGGACTAGCTTTTATTTGCATCTTCATTTATTTAGCGTTTCAAGTTGGGTTGCCATATTCCACGGTAGTGACTAGACGACAGGAGATAAGGAAAATGCCTTCTCACTGACATGGAAATAACGGAGGGAAATATATACTAATCAAAAATTGATAATAATGTTTGACAATGGTTCATCTAATACAAAGTAAGCTTAATAAAGTTCATGTACTTTGTAAATGGGAATATGAATGCGTCTGTTCATAGCCGCCAACAACCTGTCTCTCAAGATATTAAAAATGCAGTGATTTCGATCATCACCATGTGCGAAATAAGATTGACACACACACACACACACACACACACACACACACACACACACACACACATATATATATATATATATATATATATATATATATATATATATATATATATATATATATATAATATAAATATAATATAACTAGCAGCATGGCCCGGCGTTGCCCGTGCTTGATTCAAAAATCGTACGACTCATACAGCAATCGCTATCACTTGACTTAAAATATTTTGCCTTCCTTGCCTTTAAAAGGAGTGCCCTTTGCCGTGCTGATGTTGCTATATGCCTTACTTTTTGCCTATCTCACATAATTTTTCTAAGCTCTGTACTAAACATTAAATCTGTTACGAAAAAAGACTAAACAAAATGATCACAAAACGATCATGAAAAAAGAATGTTAACAACAAATTCACACCCAACCTGCGGAATCAGAATCAACGTTGAGTTTAAGCAAGCGAATGAATTTAAAAGTGCCATGCAAAATTTTTCCATTGGACGTTTTCGATGTTTTTTGCATGCTAGCATGCTAGTTAACATTCGTGTCAGTCAGCTTTTGTAATATATCTGAGTTATTCCATATACGTGTTCGAGTTGTTCTTTATTGGTTCTACCTTTCACCGTGGTACATGAACCGGACCACCATAACAATCATGAATACAGTATACTTTAAAACTACATTTTTATAGTGTATATATATATATATATATATATATATATATATATATATATATATATATATATATATATATATATATATATATATGTAATGTGTACATATATATATAATAAGTTTCGTTTATATTTTATATCAGCTGTTCTGAAAACCTGCTCAATTACGCGAATTTAGCTAAAAATGGCGTTTTGAGTTAGATGATGAAAGCGTTTTAGATAAAGCCGGAATTTTTCTGTACGTAATCGACACCTGACTAATAATGATAATAATAATAATAATAATAATAATAATAATAATAATAATAAACACTTAAAGAAAAGTGAATTGCATTGTCGATCTCTTTGTGCTGTTTGTAAAAAAATAAAAGATAGAAATGGAGATATGTGATAATTATTTTTGTTTGATCAACACAAAAGGTGATATGCACCTAAAACTGGCACAAAGGGAACTGAACGTTCTACTTAAATTTCCCACCGAAAAGAAGCCGGATTTTCGACAATATGCAAAGAAAAAGAAATAACGACTTTACATGACTATGCTTTTTAGCTAGCATTGTCAAAAACAAATCCACTCATATAGACCTTATTAAGGGAATATATATATATATATATATATATATATATATATATATATATATATATATATATATATATTTATTCATTAGTTTTATTGGTTAATTAGTGTTCTTACGCCTAATTATTACAATATCATTAAAGAATATATACAATATAATATATTAGTGTATTTAGTGCAATGAATTTCATTAAGAATTGAATAAGTCTCATTTTTTATACTCTGAGTAATTAGCGGTAACTTTTTAATAAGGTTTTAGTGGAATGGGATAAAAACATTTCAGAATGTTCATTCTGTACATTCCTTTTCTGTCTTCTGTTTTTTTTTCTATATTTTACATTTTCAAAAACGTTCTCTGTCGGTATTAATATATAATGGCATATATTATAAATACTAATGATTTGAAACCGTAGTAAATGTTTCATTTGTATTTTAATTCGCAATTTTGTAAAAATGTTCTCAGGCACCCTATGCCATTTTATGTAAGATTATTTTTCCATGATATAATTTATAAATCCTTTTAATATGTCTGATGCTCCCGTGGCTCTAAGCGAAGCAGACATGCGCAGTCCGTCAAATCAGTACTAACATGTCTCTACGACGATAAGCAAGGCACGTAGCTTTCGAATATATCGCAGACTCAACGAAGTTAAGCAACGCCTAGCCTGGTCGGTGCCTAGATGGGTGACCGCTTGGGAATACCAGGTGCCGTAAGCTTGGATATGCGTATAGTATAATGGCTTCCTTATGTCGACTTACGCGCAAATCCTCTTTGGGAAGGTATGATTCCACCTCTTCTCTTCACAGCTATGGGTTAATTAGAAGAACTAACTTTATTTCTTTTTTTATGTGCTGTGTCCTTTCAGGTCGTAGACGATCATGGCTCTCCACTTACTCCCTATCCCTTGTAGCCCTCAGTGTTTCGTCCCTCTGCCACCTCCCCCAGACCACGTTCTGTTATCCACTTGCTTAAGCCCGCCACGTATGTCATGCGTTGCTTTCCCTTGTTTCTCTTTGCTTCTATTCGACCTGCGAGTATCAGATTCTCCAAGCCCTCCTTTCTCATAACGTGTCGCAGAAACTTCTGCTGCCTCTTTCTGATATTAAGTATAAATTACCACTTTGTTTCCGTCCTCACAAAAACCTCATCGTTGCTCACAATTTCGGTCCATTGTATCCTTACCATCCTCCTGTAGAACCACACCGCTGTTGCTTCGAGTCTCTTCATCATCTTTGAGGAAATTGTCCAACATTCGCTGCCATAAAGGAGGACACATGACACGTAGCAGTTCAGTACTCTTTTCTTTGTTACCAACGAAACCTTCCTGCCTCGAAACACTCTGCCTACCTTTTGGAATTCCTCCTTCGCCATTCCAATACGTCTTCGGATCTCAGCCTCGCCCTTCTGGTTCTCTGTCAGAACACTTACCAGATATTTAAATTTCCGCACCTGCTTGATTTTAGTGTCCTCGGCCTGTAATTTACATTTCGGGCTCATTTTTTTACGGATGACCATGCATTTTGTATTCTTGTAATCTATGCTTAGTCCCTTCTTAAATATAAGCCTTCTCCTTGTTTGAATCCTCTCCAAGACCCCATCTATGCTAACACGCTCGGTCAATGATAACCTCCTCAGCATCATTCTGTCGAATCACATCTCCGTCGCCTCGAGTCTCTTTTTCATCTATGAGGAATCATTATTATCTCACCCACCTAAAAAAATCATACAATCTAAAAATATTTTCTGGCTTTAAATAAACCCGCAAAAGAAAATAAATAAAAGAATTGTTTTTATCCATACGTCCACCCTGTTATAAATTTTGGGTATGTAATCCCGACAAAGTTATAAATTCTTTCAATTTTCACCCCATTCTGAAGGATTTCTATCTCTAAAATCGGACACTTAAAGTGGATTTTTTTAAAATCACTTATTTTCTTTCTCTTTTTTTAGACACGGGCAACGCCAACTTGGGAAAAATATGCTTTCCTTATTTTAAACACACAGAAATACATACACACGCAACTCATTTTTTTCATCTTCGATCTGATAAAGCCAAACAGGCAAAATGCATAGTCGGATATTTTTCCAAATGTCATGTAATATATAACTCGGTAGATAAATATTCTTTGTCGTTATGATGTCAATAAACCTTCTTGAAAACTAAGAAGATAATTAAAAAAAATAAGATGAGAAACTGAGAATGCTTATTAATTAGCTCTGTAATTGATATTTCGACTCCCTGCACTGCGAAAGTATACCTAAGATTATGGCAAGAGAAAAATCGATGGTCTCTAAGGAATTGGGCCGATGTTAGTAGCAATTTAGAAGTATATTTTCTCAGAATATTCCTAATTATTGTCGTTCTTATCCCAGCTTTAATCTAACTGTTAAAAAAGAAATTCTAGGAATCAAAAACATTTACAATCCTTGTTAATTTCTTAATCTTTGCTGTTCTTATCACAATGTTTCCTCACGTATTTATCTACTAGAGAAACTTTCAGAGAATACCTAACTGAATGCTTATTCGGTAAACGACACTGGATTAATTTTATTCCACTGTCCATACCGAGTGTAATATCACGCATTTCGCATTTCTTAGCACTACTCGGGGATTACACGCACCATTAATGTCACCACATTCATAAAACAAACGCTTTAATCCTTAAATGTAGTATTTCGATTGCTTGCATAATGTTGTCGCTGCTGTTGACGCTCTTGCTACCCTGCTGTGACGCTTGATCTCCTTTGACTTCAGCTTCTCTTTCTTACTGCTGCTGCTGTTGCAGAGACATTTCCTGTTAAACTTGACACTGTTTGATCATCGTTTCTCTTCATTTTTATTATGGTATTTATTTTTATGCTAGGTCTACTGAGGAACCGTAGCGTATACACTGAAACCTGCAGATGTTTGACCATCTAGTGTTTTTCTCAGTCTAGTATTCTTACTTCATTCCATGTGCTTTCGTTAAACACTCTTTACCCTAGAATTAAAATAATTAAACCACGAAATAAATCGCCATTTTATTAAATCTTTTTATGTTTATTCTTATTATACAAAACATTGGTATTATCTTGCCATTTTTAAATGGAGTGCTGATAAATCAAGGCTTCGACTGTTATGCTCTTCGGCCTTCTTCAGGTATATTCCGCCTCATTGAATAAATACAATGCAACTGATTTTTTTTTTCCGTGCCTTATAAAGAGAGTTCTGCTAATATCAGTAAAAGACCCTGTACGCACGTCCAGCCATTCTCTTCTCTTGGGCATTGTGTGTTTTCATCTCTTTCATCACAAATCAATATTTGATGCAGAAACTTCCATTAAGATGTCGACTCTGGAGCAGCCATTGTCAAATGCTTTCAAAATTATACTCTATTTTTAAATTGCTTTGGCAATCTGTCAAAGTCTACACATAATTGGCTTCAATTTAATCTAAGTTTTTAGCGGCAAAGATTTATTTGTCAAGAAAACAGAACTCCAAACGCAGGAGGATAATTAGGATAGCATGATGACCAGAACTGGTTTCATATGGCACGCAAACCAATTAAAGAAACTATAGTTGTATGCATTTATTACCTGAATTGGCAGACTTCTGAAGAAGGTTGGATAGCCCAAGTCTCGAAACATTGTGATAGCAAAAAACATGAGGATATTAGTCTGATAAAGTAAATATGCAAAATAATAAAAATAAAAAGGAGATTAATCAAGACTAATAAATATTATCCTACATTATTATATTATTATATATTATTATTATTATATATTATTATATATTATCACTAAACTCATAGATGAGGTAGTGAAAGAAAGCGAGAAGAAAGGACTAATCATCAATTGCAAGAAGACTAAATGAAGCTTTGTTAGCAAAAGGAACAGCTCAACATAAAGATTACAGATTGGAGATGCAGAAATCAAACAAGTACAGCAATTTAAATATCTGGGAAGCTGTTTAATAGAATAAAATGGAATGCGTGACACCGATATCCGAAGACGCATTTAGATAGCAAAAGTTGCCTTCCAAAATCTAAGCAAAGTATTAAGAAACAGAAAAGATATCATTAGAAAAATCAAAATAGTACTGAACTGTTATCTAATACCAATCTTCTAGTTACTTAGAAAACACCATTGTTACTATCCCGGCAAACGGAAAACACCATTGTTACTATCCCATCAAGCTCTCTTATATGGCAATGAATGCTAGACAATCTCCCCACACATGAAGAAGAAACTTGAAGCAACAAAAATGTGGTTCTACAGAAGGGTGCTGGGAATACCATGGAACGAACATGTAAGCAACGACGAAGTTCTAGACACAATGGAATCTAAAAGAACACTTCTACTTAACACCTGGAAGAGACGGTTGAAATTTATGGGGGACATAATGATGAAAGAAGGCTTAGAAAATTTGATACTCACAGGACAAATTGAATGTAGAAGAGACAGAGGAAAGCAATGCGCAACCTACCCGGAGAGCTTAAGTAAATGGATAGCGGAGCAGGGTTTGGGAGAGATGACAAAAAGACCAAATTTATTAAAAGCTACAAAGGACAGGAAATTGTGGAGAGCCATGACCTCTAACGTAATGCACGGCACATAGAAAAGGATTAAAAACTGAGAAAGTAGTTGCACATGGTTAATTTAATGTTGTGATCCTAAAAATGAATACAAGAACATTAGTCTGAGAGAAAATAATAAAAATCGTCATAGATCCGCATCCAAGAAAATTTAGGCAAAACGTAATATTCGTTTGTGTAAAACTATATGCTTGGGTTAAAGCGATACTATATCTAAAAGGGAATCTTTCTGGGATGGAGGTGACTAAAAACGAATGAATACGGAGATATGTGAAACACTACAATATGCGAAACACTACACTACACTATGTGAAACTTTACAATATATAAAACTATATGTAAGCCACAACAGTATGTGAAACGCTACAATGTGTGAAAGGCTTCAAGATGAGAAAAATTACAATCTGTGATACTCTATGTGAAACACTAGAATATGCGCAACTTTACAATATGTGAAACTTTACAATATGTGAGACTATAAAATATGTGAAACACTACACTTTGTGAAATTCCACAATATGTGAACCACGACAATATGTGAAACGCTACAATATGTGAAAGACTACAATATAGGAAAATTTACAATATGTGAGACTCTGCAATATGTGAAACTTTACAATATGTGAAACATTAAATTATGTGAAACTCTAAAATATGTGAAACATCACACTTTGTGAAATTCTACAGTATGTGAAATCCTCCAATATGTAAACCACGACAATATGTGAAGCGCTACAATGTGATGAAAAGCTTCAAGATGTGAAAAATTACAATCTGTGAGACTCTATGTGAAACACTATAAAATGTTTAACTTTACAATATGTGAGACTCTAAAATATGTGAACCACTACACTTTGTGAAATTCCACAATATGTGAACCCCGACAATATGTGAAAAGCTACAATATGTGAAAGACTAACATACAGGAAAATTTACAATATGTGAAATACTACACTGTGTGAAACTCTATAATATGTGAAACCCTACAATATGTGAAACTTTACAATATATGAAACATTAAATTAAGTGAAACTCTAAAGTATTTGAAATCCTCCAATATGTAAAACACGACAATATGTGAAACGCTAAAAAATGTGAAATACTACAATATGTGAAAATTTTCAATATGTGAAACTCTACAATATGTAAACACTACACTGTGTAAAACGCTAGAATATGTGAAACTTTACAATATGTGAAACATTACCTTATTTAAAACACTAAAATATGTGAAACACCACACTTTGTGAAGTTCTAGAGTATGTGAAATCCTACAATATGTAAACCACGACAATATATGAATCGCTACAAAATGTGAAAGACTACTATATGTGAAACTGTAAAATATGTTAAAGACTACAATATGTGAAGCTCTAAATATGTGAAACATAAAAATATATGAAACTCTACATTAAGTGAACCAAGTCAATATGTAATCTACGACAATATGTGAAACGCCACAATATGTGAAACGCTGCAATATGTGAAAAACTACAATATGTGAAACTTAACAATAACAAAATTTGGAATCAACAAAGGTGTAGAGTAATGTTTGGTGCATAAGTGTATTTTAGGCGGCAGAAATATAGTCCCTTTCAAAATCGATAATGGTGTCAAAATAAATGCAGTGAATTATTTGAACAAGAAACTTTTGAGTGGAGAAATCGCAAGCAAAATGTTTTGATTAAAAGACTATTTTCATATATGACAGTAGATCTTCACATTTAGCAAACTAACGAAAAAAAAAAGGTTTGAATGACACTGAAAGTAAAAGAATAAATTTAGCCTAACCAGACATAGATTGGATCTAATCGAATAATTATGTTACATATGTAATGCCGATGTTTATGAGGATACAGACATAATTACAAGAGCGACATGAAAAATGGTAATTGTCGCAAATCGAAGAAGCATCTGGAAAATAAAAGAACATCTGTTTGAAATCCGAGATCAGACTTTTGCAGACATTGACGTTCTCATTCTAGTTGTGAGCTTACGAATTTTAGACATTAAGAGCAGAATTCCAATGAAGAATCCAAATTTTAGAAACGAGATGCTACAGAATCATTGTAGGGATTTTTTACACAAACCACACTGCATGTGACTCAGAGCGTGACATTATCTAACAGGCCTATTGAATGACGTCATAACCCTCACCCTGAAGAGAAGGTTGAAATGGTAGAGCCACTAGTATTCGATAACATCCTATAGGGTTTCATTATAACCAAAATAAATAAATAATAAGGATAGAAAAGCAGACATATAAAAAAAGAGAATATGATCTGATAAAGTCACTGCGTTTACTGGAATTCACAGAGACTCAGACATTGGCCCGCAACTGAGACATATGGAAGGATCTGGTCAGGTGCTCCACAGCGCAGCGATCCTACGACCACATTCGTCCAAGGTACTGATATTGACGATGTAGACAATAATTACACAAAGAATATCTATGCCTAGAGATAAAAGAAACGGCCACAATTAATGCCTAAATCGAATGAGCAGGAAGAAGTTATTAAAATCAGTAAAAAAAAAAAAACAACAACAAAAAATACGATAAAGAACGAAAGATATACTTGCATTATTTACATCATTCGGACTATTATCCACATCTTCATTTTCATATTCACAACGTTTCTGCCGTTATACGCTCTGGCCCTCTTCAGGTGATTGGAATTTCGAATCGAACCTTTTATTTCTTCCAGCGGGGTAGTTCTACGTGTCATTCCAATCACCTGAGGAAAGCCGGAGCGTACAACGGCCGAAACGTTCCGAAAATAGCAATGAATATGAGGATAACAGTCCGAATAATGAAAATAATGCAAGTAATCATAATACCTCCTCTCAGAGATATAGACAGATAATAAAGGAGATATATTTGGATATGCTTGTAGTGCAATGGTTAGCAGTTCGTTAAGAGAAATCGTTGCGCCGAGTTCGAATTCTGGTCGAGTTCGTTATATTCGCACAAAACACTTGGAGAGATACGAACCCATATATTTTCACTCCAGTTATGGATTTAGTAAAGCTGACTGGAATGTTTAGCCATGGTTGGCAACTAGTCTAGTTGAAAGAAACTGGTTTCAAAACCCGTTAGTTGCTCTGGCGAGCCACATACTATACAGCCTATTAATAAGATTATAGAATTCACAATCAACTGTGGCGCGGTCTTGGATTAAGGTCAATATGTAACACTAAATCACGATGAAACACCGTATGATCACCGAAGTTAAGCAGCGTAGAGCCAGGTCAGTACTTAGATGGGGGACCGCTTGGGAACACCTGGTACTGTAAGCCCCCAAAGTCCAACCCTTACCTCACAGTCGGTGGGGGGGTGTAAACGGTAGTGTCAGAGCTATGCCGCCCGTTCCTGGTAGGGCCACCCAAGGCGGACAGGTCTGACACACACGCCGGCTAACAAGGGCTCTGGTGAAAATCCAAGGAGCGTCTGCATCGGTAACCGGCGGCTTCTGGTCGTTCCTGTCTCTGCGTCTGTGGAAACCCGCGGCAAGCAAGAACGTTATCCGAGTAGGCCTGGGTACCCTACTTCTGTAATTTATCCCAAGAATCTTCTTCTCATAACAGGAAGAAGCCGGCTCAATCCGCCCAGGGTGAATGCCGCATCAGTACAGTAGTAGTAGTACTAAACTAATCGATTTTCTTTTTTTCCAGGTTTGCAGATAAGAAGTTGACACCATTTATCGTAAGAAACACAGAAAAACCGTTTGAATTATTCAACTAGAAATAGAACAGGTTAAAATTGTTTTGTGTCAGCCCCACTGTCTTCCTAACTGAGCAATGGTGAGAGAAAAAAGATCAGAAGATCACAACAGGGCCGTCATTCGAACGTAGAGGTAAAGAGATCAATTAGAAAAGATACAACTCTATCCATAAGGCGTTTGACACGTGAGAGGAGTTTCACCTTTGACAGTCCCCAAAATTTGGACAATTTTGCTGTTACACACGGTGTATATATATATATATATATATATATATATATATATATATATATATATTGTCTCTATTTAGGCAGCATTTTTTCATTGATGCATGTTTAATTTATAATCTGTAATTTATAACAGAAGCCATTGGTTTATACCAACGGCTTCACATACTTAATACTTCTTGTTTTCAATCTCGCGTGGTCATGTGTGATGTCATGAGCTGCGATGCGATTTTCGCTTCCAGCATCTTGTATGCACGAGTTAGTCGTTGCTTGGAAATATTCCATGTAAACATAAACAGACTATCATTATTGTTTTGTCCGTGTATTAGTTAATATATTGTAATGCAATTGTCATCTTTGATAATGGCTTATGTAAGCCAAAAGCTTTAATAGGATTAAAAAATATGTATCAATATTGTGATTTTCTTTTTTCTTTTAATGACAATGTTATTAAGCTTATCAGACGATATAAAAAATTTTACATAAAATAAATAGACAAAACTTGTCTATATTATTTAATGAAACATGTATCAATATATATATATATATATATGCATACATACACACACAGACGCACACACACACACATATATATATATTGTGTATATTTAGGCAGCAATTTTTAATTAATGCATGTCTCATTAAATAATATAGACAAGTTTTGTCTATTTATTTTAAGTAAGTTCCTTTCATATTGTCTGATAAGCTTAATCACATTATCGTTGAAAGACGAAAGGAAAATACCATATTGATACATTTTAAAATCCAATCTAAGCTTTCGGCTTACATAAGCCATTACCAAAGATGACAATTCCAATAAATCAAACAACAACGGACGAAACAACAATGATAGTCCGCCCCTGCTGCATGAAAATTTCCAAATAACGACAAACTCGTATATACGAGACGCGGAAGCGAAAATCGCGTCGCTGCTCATGACGTCACACATGACCAAGCGAGAGTGAAAAACGAGAAGTATTAAGTATGCTAAGCCGTTGGTATAAACCAATGGCTTCTGCTATAACTTAATGAAACATGCATTAATATATATATATATATATATATATATATATATATATATATATATATATATTAAATCACCCCTGCTTTATCTAATTGCGAATGTACTTGTTGTGCGTGTAGTCATTGTGTATTCATTGGTAGTTCATTAATGATGATCAAATTCCTTTGCGGGTTTTGTACATATATCTTAATTTTAAATAGCGTGATAACTATATGGCAGATAAATGCAGACAAAAAAATGTGGATATTACTGCTATTGAAAAGACCAATAAAATCAATATCAGGACAGTCGTGTCGATTAAAAGCCCCCTCACGAACATTATCAAGGCCAACTAACAAAATAAAAGACAATAACGTTAGTCCCAGAAAATGAAAGAGAGAGTAAAAAATATACTATGATGATAGAAACGGACAAAGAAGGTAAGGAGAGAAGAAGAGGATCAGAAAGAGGAAAGAACGATAGATAAATAGAAAGACAGGGGGAGGAAGAAAATGAGAAGTATCATATATATTATGAAAAGGAAAGGTAAAATGGACACTAAAGAGGGGGAGAAAAATGCCTGAAAGAGATAAAATGAAACGAGAGCAAGCCAACAAAAAAGAGAGAAATGAAAGTTGTATAATTTTTTTTTTATTATTTGTAAAAAATGTTAAAGATCTATAAATAATCGTCTAGGTTGCTTTTTTATACACGTTTTGAGAAAAGAGGATTCTTTAGAAGGCCAGACGGTTTGTGTTAAATTGTATTTAATGGTTTTCTAAGTTCAAACGGTGAACCGCCAAAATTGTTTGAAGCGTTTCGGATTTATTTTTTGAAGACTTGGAGAGGGTTTTTTTTTTTTTTTTTTTTTTTTAAATATATATATTGGCCAACGAGAAACAAGTTTGCTGGCCAGTCTCAAATTTTAGCTGGAGCCGATATCACTGTCACTTTTTCAATAAAAAGGATTGCTATCAGAGATCTAGAGCGTAGGGCTGAGGCAGATCCGTGAGGGGAAGGCCAGGCAGGAGACAAGGATGTGTCCTTGATGAGAACGGACAGAAGAGATTCCTACACCAGTAAATTTTACACCAAAAATACAAGTGAAATTCTGACAAAATTCTAAGAACTCTCGAGAAAACAGGTTGAAAACGCAAAAAAAAAAAATCCTCCGAGCTGAGATTTCTTGTGTTGTTTGTGCATATTTCTAAGAACAGAGATGGGTACTATTTGAAAAAATTCTGACTTGTGCCATTTTATTATTTCTTTCTACAAGTTTTTTCAGTTTTTCTTTTTTTTTTTTTTTTGAAAGCTTTAATTTTTGTATATGGATCCATTTCTTATCAAACTAATTGTGAAAATTCTTTTCATATTTCTGTGGTTAATCTATCTTTTTTGTTACCCCAGGAAAGTGTTATCCTGCCCAAAAATAGGCATATTTTTCTTCAACCTATATTTTGTAGTTTCGGAATTTTTAAATTGTAAATAAATGTTTTGTTCCCTTTAAAATTTTACGCAATGGTCGACTTGGTTCTTAAGTTGCGCCTATTTTCGAAAGTTGCTGTTTCTACCAACAAAGTTTTGTGTCTGGCACAAGAACTTGGAGTTGGTAGGAATGTAAAATGTTTATCTCTTGCGCAAAAATGTTTTATGTTACCGCTGTGTAACATAATTTTTTACAGTTGAGAGAGTGAGCTAGATGAAAAAGGTGAGCTATAAATAGAGAATGAAGAAAGAGATGAAGGAATAAAGAAAGAAACAGTAAAGAAAAACAGAGTGGGAGGGTGAAGCAAAGAGGAGAGAGAAATTGGTTTGTTTATCTATCTATCTATCTATCTATCTATCTATCTATCTATCTCAGTATATATTGGTTTGATTTGTTTTGTTTTACAGTATATCAACCACAATGGGTTATTTAATGCCGACAATTGTTATTGCTGATGATATTTTTTATCTATCTATCTATCTATCTATCTATCTATCTATCTATCTATCTATCTATCTATCTATCTATCTATCTCAGTATATATTGGTTTGATTTGTTTTGTTTTACGGTATATCAACCTCAGTGGGTTATTTAATGCCGACAATTTTTATTGCTGGTAATATTTTTCCCCAAAATGTATTGCTGGTAATATTTTTTTTCAAAGATGTATTGCTGGTAATAATTTTTACAAAGTATTTCTGGTATTAAAACCCTTTTTTACACTTTCATAGTGTTTTGACTCCAGTTTGGAGGTTAACTATTTACCCATAGCTGGGACCCTAACAGGTACTACCCACCCGGGTCAGGATGGACCTGGGAACATTAGCAATTAAGAGGCAGTTCTACGTTCTTCAAAACCTTCAGCCTTGCTGTTGGACATAGTTTATCATCTTACCCAGCACGCGGATGTAGTTTATCGTCTTACACAGCACGCGGATGTAGTTTATCATCTTACCCAGCACGCGGATGTAGTTTATCATCTTACCCAGCACGCGGATGTAGTTTATCCTTACCCAGAAGGTGGACAGAAATGCATTTCGCGCACTTCGCGATTTTTTGTTCAACATAATCGACCAACCGAGAGTGCAACTGGAAAAATTGTCCGTAAATTCAAACAAACTGGGTCGCTGTCAGATGTGAAAACACCACTGCGTGCTCGTGTACGCCGTTCAGCTGAAAACATTGCTGCAGTGCACGAAAATGTAGCCAAAAATCCAGACACCTCTATTCGTCGTCGGCCACAGGAATTGAATCACTCCACAACAACGTTACATGTTTTCAACTGCACTCTCGGTTGGTCGATTATGTTGACCAAAACAATCGCGAACTGCATGAAATGCATTTCGGTTTGAAGGTCAATTTTCTTTATAGGCTTCGATAACTTTAACACGTTGTTTGATTGTTAATCTTTCCATGGTTGAAATTGCCAAAGACTTAAGTTGTTAAATCTGAAAGAAAAAGAAAAAAATCATTAGACGATTAAATTTAATTAACATTTGAAATCAGCCCAGGTTATTGGGAAACCCTTTATAACTTGTTGCTGAGCTTTTCAACATCATCTTTATAGCTAATGGAATGCGTTTGTTAAGAACCGGGCGATGGATAGTGAAGCTAACCTTGAATCTTATTAACTTAGGGTTGAAAAACAATTTTAAAAAATGCACATAATTTAACACAAACCGTCTGGCCTTCTAAAGAATGCTCTTTTCTCAAAACGTGTATATAAAAAAAAACAACCTAGACGATTATACACAGAACTTTAATTTTTTTTTTACAAATAATAAAAATAATTATACAATTTCCATTTCATTCATTTTTCTTTGCTTTCTCTCATTTCATTTTAACTCTTTCTGTATTTTCTCTCCTCTTTAGTGTCCATTTCATTTTCAGAATATGCTTCTTTCTCATTTCCTTCCTCAACAATGGAAAAGGAATGATCCATTTTACAGCCTTACTTCACAATTAAATAAATGAGGATATGATAGTAGTTGGTCTGTTAGATTTGCGTTGGCTAGGAAGTGGTGGTAAAGAAGCGGTGGGTAGGAAATGGTGATTAGGAAGTGGTGGTTAGGAAGAGGTGTTAATGAAGCGGTTGCTAGGAAGAAGTGGTTAGGAAGAGGTGACAAAGAAGCGGTGGTTAGGAAGTGGTGGTTAAGAAGTGGTGGTTAAGAAGTGGTGGTTAGGAAGAGGTGGTAATGAAGCTGTGGCTAGAAAATGGTGGTTAGGAAGATGTGGTAAAGAAGCGATGGTTAGGAAGTGGTGGTTAGGAAGATGTGGTAAAGAAGCGATGGTTAGGAAGTGGTGGTTAGGAAATGGTGGTTAGGAAGAGGTGGTAATGAAGCGGTGGCTAGGAAATGGTGGTTAGGAAGAGGTGGTAATGAAGCGGTGGCTAGGAAATGGTGGTTCGGAAGAGGTGGTAATGAAGCGGTGACTAGGAAATGGTGGTTAGGAAGAAGTGGTAATAAAGGGATGGTTAGGAAGTGGTGGTTAGGAAATGGTGGTTAGGAAGAGGTGGTAATGAAGCGGTGGCTAGGAAATGCTGGTTAGGAAGAGGTGGTAATGAAGCGGTGGCTAGGAAATGGTGGTTAGGAAGAGGTGGTAATGAAGCGGTCCTAGGAAATGGTGGTTAGAAAGAAGTGGTAAAGAATCGGTGGTTAGGAAGTGGTGGTTAGGAAATGGTGGTTAGGAAGAGGTGGTAATGAAGCGGTGGCTAGGAAATGGTGGTTAGGAAGAAGTGGTAAAGAAGCAGTGGCTAGGAAATGGTGGTTAGGAAGAGTTGTTAAAGAATCGGTGGTTAGGAAGTGGTGGTTAGGAAGTGGTGTTTAGGAAATGGTGGTTAGGAAGAGGTGGTAAAGAAGCGGTGGCTCGGAAATGGTGGTTAGGGAGTGGTGGTTAGGATTGGTGGTTAGGAAGTGGTGTTAATGAAGCGGTTGCTAGGAAGAAGTGGTTAGGAAGTAGGGTTAGGAAGTGGTGGTTAGGAAGAGGTGGTAATGAAGCGGTGGTAATGAAGCTGTGGCTAGGAAATTGTGGTTAGGAAGATGTGGTAAAGAAGCAATGGTTAGGAAGTGGTGGTTAGGAAGAGGTGTTAATGAAGCGGTGGCTAGCTAGGAAATGCTGGTTAGGAAGAGGTGGTAATGAAGCGGTGGCTAGGAAATGGTGGTTAGGAAGAGGTGGTAAAGAAGCGGTGGCTAGGAAATGGTGGCTAGGAAGAGGTGGTAATGAAGCGGAGGCTAGGAAATGGTGGTTAGTATATAGTCGTTAGGAAGCGGTGGTTAGTAACAGGTGTTTAGGAAGAGGTGGTAATGAAGCGGTGGTTAGGAAGGGGTGGTTAGGAAGCGGTGGTTAGTAACAGGTGGTTAGGAAGAGGTGGTAATGAAGCGATGGTTAGGAAGGTGTGGTTAGGAAGCGGTGGTTAGGAAGAAGTGGTTAGTAAGAGGTGGCTAGGAATCGGTGGCTAGGAATCGGTGGCTAGGAAGCGGTGGTTATGAAACTGGAAGATAGTGTTGGTAACCAAGTGTCTATGCTCACTACAAAGTGATAGCGGTAGATGTTATTGGAAAACCCTTTATTAGCTTATCGACTTTTAAAAGAAGGCAATCATTCGGGTGGCGCTACAGAATTACAAACAAAGATAAATAAAAAAAAAACCGTTACTGGAAAACTCCCAGCAGCTGAAACCATTACAATGGATCAAAAACATAAAAATCGTAAGGAAAATAATGACATAATCAAGATGCTGATACTCCACGCTACAAAAAAAAAACAAAAAAAAACAAAAGTGTGGAATAAAACTCTGATAATTATTCGGTAGATCGATAACAGTTCAGTTGAAAAGCCCGTTTCCCTGAAAAACTATTTCAAGGGAAAGAGTTTATTTCACCGCAATCAAGTCGTGGGTACCCACTCGCACGCAGGTAGCTACAAAGAGTGAAAGTAAGAGAAACGACTGGGTCTGAGGTGGGGGAGAGTCAGGAATGGATAAAAAGAAGAACGGGGATCAAGGCATCAGAAAATGACGATTGACGTTATATTTAAATTTATGAAGATTGTAATCATCAGGAAAGTAAGTAATGTTGCAATCTCATCTATCTATCTATCTATCTATCTATCTATGTCTGTTAATTATCTATCTATCTATCTATCTATCTATCTATCTATCTATGTCTGTTAATTATCTCTCTCTCTCTCTATCTATCTATCTATCTATGTTATCTATCTATCTGTATATATATCTATCTATCTATGTCTGTTAATTATCTATCTATCTATCTATCTATCTATCTATCTATCTATCTACTTATGTCTGTTATTATCTATCTATCTGTATATCTATCTATCTATATCTGTTAATTATCTATGTATCTGTATATCTATCTATCTATGCCTGTTAATTATCTATCTATCTATCTATCTATCTATCTATCTATCTATCTATCTATCTATCTATCTATCTCATTCTGTTCATATCTATCTAACTATCTATATATCTATATATATCTTCGTTTTTCCATTATCTACCTTCGTCTTCTCCCGGCCGGTTTCTGATAGTAGTTTTGAGTCCAGAGATAAAACAACACGGAAAATTTTTAACTGAGCTAGTTTATTAACGATGACGTATCCATCTCTTATCCAGCGTTTACGGGGGCGTTTCAGACACGAATGGAAACACATCTACATTGTTCGACAGCTAAGAAAAAAATCTCCCGGAAAAATCTTTCTATATCTCTATCATTCCTACGCTAGATCAGCCAATCAAAATCGACTTCCTCATCGTGTCTTCTTTCTGATCCTTAAGGTCAACGTCAGCAAGTCCGAGAAGAGATATATTTCCGCTAAAAAAAAATAACAGTTTGCTAAACTATTATTTAACAGGAAGAGGAAAGGATTTCCACTGTCGGGAAGTGCGAGAGAAGAAGCTGTTGGTGTAGAAGTGGCATTTACAGTAAATGGGTGGGACCTAGCACAAGGAAAAATATCTCGTCAGGGCAGCTGCCTTGAAAATATTTGTAGAAAAGACAGAGGGAAGCCACAACACGTTTTTGATGAAGTTACTGGAGTCGAGATGCCAAATCAGAACTGACTACACTGCAGGTTCTTCAACCGACATAAAGCCAATTGTATGGTCAATGAATGCCGACAATTTTCTTATATAGAAACGGTTATTTTAACATTACTGTTACCATTGAATAAGCTAATATTCATTATGCATTCAGGAAATTTCCCCAAGCGTCGGCTTGTAGATATATCAACAGTCCTTTCTGGATCAACAGGGTTCAAGATAATCCTTGAATAAATCTACCGTCTATCATTTAATTATCACTTATCGTTGTCAAGTGCACTTGAAATGACTAACCTTTGTCTTGAATCGGTGAGGAGCGGTGGTTGCTGCTGACATCGATACAGACGGTTGGCGTCATTGACAGGGTTTAGTGCAAGCGAAAGATGTTAAAGTTCTAGGAGAGTCGAGATATCGCCGGTGACATATGTTTCAGACAAATAATTTCTAAATTTTATTTCTTGTGGTTTTATCACTACTGTGAGGAGGACAAGGCGCTCATATACCATAATAATTATGGACAGAAAGCACTCATATCTATCTATCTATCTATCTATCTATCTATCTATCTATCTATCTCAGTATGTTCATATCTATCTATCTATCTATCTATCTATCTATCTATCTATCTATCTCAGGATGTTCATATCTATCTATCTATCTATCGTCGTCTGTTCATTATCTATCTATCTATTTATCTATCTTTTTTAATATGCTCATATCTATCTATCTATCTATCTATCTATCTATCTATCTCAGTATGTTCATATCTATCTATCTATCTATCTATCTATCTATCTATCTATCTATCTTCACTTTTCTTTCTTTTTCTCTGCTAGATTCATGTACATTTGTGACTTTAATTTTTTGAAACATGATTAGATGCGAACTAATATGCTGATCTTTATAGAATACCGACAACATTTCAGCCGTTTAACTCTTCGATCACTTTTCAGGTGATTTTTCATCGTACCCAGTAACCTAGGAATTTTAAATCGGACCGCTTATTCGTTTAATTTAGCTTTCATGCCTGTTTATATTCACAGACTTATTGTTTTCGCTAATAGGCTAAAGTAAAAATATACCCCCTCACCCGTTTTTATATTTTTCAGTAAAAGAATCGTACAAGTCAAGCAGACTTATTGAAGAGGGTAAAGAGAAAAAAATTCCCCGCTTTCATTTCTTAATTTTACGTACCACCACAGTAAAATGGACGAATTAAAAAGTGTAATTCTAGAATTGTTGAAACACCAACAGGAACAACAACTACTGTTGGAACAGAAATACCAAGGAAGACAGAAACACAACATGAACAGCATTTGCTGTTGGTGCAGAAATACCAAGGAAGACAGAAACACAACAGGAACAGCATTTGCTGTTGGAGCAGAAATACCAAGGAAGACAAGAGAAATTCCAACGAGAACAAGCAGAGTACCAGAAGAAATTTGAGGAATTGCACCGAGAAATTAAGGTTAGACAAGAGAAACTGGAAGAAATGCTCCTTCAAACACAGAATGAGCAAAGGCACTTGTATATGTCCATAAAAACCAAAATGAGGACAGCGATAACGCCTTCTCTCAAAATGCTATATGGAGTGCTATTAAAAACTTCACGTTTGCACCTGAAGAAGAAATTACATTCGCTTCGTACTTTAAACGGTACGAGGACATATACAATATGGATTGTGCGAATTGGGCTGACCATAAAAGGTTCGCCTACTCCTCAGGAAATTAGGCACAGCAGAATATACTAAGTTTGTCAACTATATTTTGCTTAAGAAAACCAGCGACTTGAAATTTAAAGAAGCGGTTCAATCATTAACAGAACTCTTCAGTCCAAAAACAACACTGTTCCACAAGCGTTGGAAATCCATGAATCTCACCCACAAAGAAGACGAAGATTATACTACTTTGGCGAGTGTAGTCAATAAACATTGCGATGATTTCAAATTGGCAGGGTTAAGAGCCAATAATTTTAAATGCCTGATTTTCGCCTTTCGGGTTTGATTTTAGCGAAAGACGCCGAAATACGTCGTAGGTTACGCAACAAGCTTGAAAACGATCCCGACGTTATTTTTACAGCAAATTGCTGAAGATTGTCAATGTTTTGTGAGCGTCAGAGAAGGATTCGATAAAGCATCAAGCAGGGTGGCGTGGCTCACATTAAAAAAAAATACTCCACAGAAATATTAAAAATGGTCAACTTACTTTGCCGTCCAGTTCTTGTTTCGGGTGTGGTCAATTACACTGGCATAGAGATTCTCCTTTTAAAGATAAAAATGTTTTAATTTCAATAAATTGGGACACAAAAGTTCTCACTGCAGGATTAAAAACAAGACAAAAACAGTTTTGTAAAAATTACCAAGTCTGATGAACCAGAAAGTCATGACAGGGAATATATTGAAGTGCAAATATTTAACAAAAATATAAGGCTACAACTTGATTCGGGTTCAGACTTATCCATAATTAATTATCAAACATGGAAGAAACCGTGTTAGCCGACTTTGTTAAGAACGAACCGAAGAGCCAAAAGTATAACTGGCAGCCCTATTAAGTTTATGGGCGAACTTATAACGAACGTGTCATTCAAAGGTATAACTTTAAAACTAAAGGCGTATATTATAAAGAATACGGGTAATTTGATTGGGACTGATTGGTTAGAACAGTTTCAACTTTGGGATATGCTTATTAACTCATTATGTCAAAAGTCGAAAATTTGACTGACGAAGCAGAAAAGTTGAAAGGTGAATTAAAAAAAAAATCCCGACATTTTCAGTGGGGGACTAGGAAAATGCACAAAAATGTCTGCTAAGTTGGAGTTAAAGTCAGACGTAAACCCAGCTTTTAAGAAAAAAAAACCTTATGTTCCATTTGCCTCAGTTAAATCAAGTTGACGAGGAGCTGAATCGACTTGAGGAAATGGGAGTTCTGTCAAAGGTTGTGATTGGGCATCTTCCACAGTTTATATTAAAAAAAGGGCAAAGAAATTCGCGTATGTGCTGACTTCTCTACGGGGCTGAACAGCGCCCTAAAGGATCACCATTATCCCCTTCCAAATCCAGAGAAGATATTAGCTAAGCTCAGTGGAGGAAAATATATTTCTAAGAGTTTTTTCTTAAGCGACGCATATCTACATACACTCGTGGACAAGGAATGCTCGAAGTTCCTTTGCATAAACACCCACAGGGGTTTATACAAATTTTTAAGACTTTCGTTAGGGGTTAAGGTCGCCCCTTCCATTTTTCAACAAGTCATGGACACGATGTAAAATGGTCTGGATTTTACGGTGGCCTATCTCGATGACGTCCCAATGAAAAGCGAGAGCATCGAGGAACACAAATTACACGTCTGGCAGGTGTTCATGAGATCCCAAGATTACGGATTCAAATTAAAAGACAGGAAGTGTGAGTATTACTTAGAGCATTAAGCAATTGACAAAGACGGAAGACGTCCCGAGACAGATTGGGCAACGGCAATAAAGAATATGCCACTACCAGAAAATGTGTCGGCTCTTCAAAGTTTTTTAGGTCTTGCCAATTATTACAACGTTTTTGTCCCAAGAATGCACGGTTTGAGAGCTCCACTTTATGAATTATCGAGAAAAGATGAGTAAGAATGGACAACCAAATTCCAGGAAGCATTTGAGAAAATAAAGGGGGCCCTTACATCAGATCTGTTCCTGACTCATTACGATCCAAACCTTGACATCATTGTAGCAAGAGATACTAGCTCCTACGGCATCGGGGCGTGCATTTTACACAAGTTAAAGGATGGATCGGTAAAACCAATCGCCCATGCATCTAGGACGCTATTACCAGCTGAAATAGGTTACACGCAACTAGAAACGGAAGCCTTAGGAAACATTTTTGAGGTGACTAAATTTCATAGATTTATTCATGGAAGTTACTTTTTGTTGCAGACAGACTATCGTCCACTCCTTACTATCTTTGGATCAAAAAATGGTCAGCCAAAACATACTGCTAATAGACTGCAAAGATGGAAAACCATTCTCCTCAATTATAACTATAAAATGGAGTTTCTCCCATCCACTAAAATGTGTCATGCAGACGAGTTGTCTAGATTGATACCTAAGTATGGTGAACCACTGGAAGGCACGGTCATTGCTGCCATAAGAAAAGAGGTCGAAATAAAAAGTACCTTATGCAATACTGTCAGAGAGCTTCCTATAACAATAGACGAGATAATAGACAAAACGTCCGATGATGAGTTCATAAAGGAAGTAAATGACAAACTAAATATTAAAGACCAGAATATCTCAGAAGTTTACTCACTCTGTAACGACATACTAATGTACGGAGACAGAGTAGTCCTCCCGTCTACATTACAGAAAAGAACTTTAAAGGAATTTCATGTTGGCCATCCGGGAAATTCAAGAATGAAGAGTCTGATGAGGAGTTACTTCTACTTGACCAAAATGGACAAGGATATTGAAAACACTGTAAAATCGTACAAAGGATGTGCTTTGGTTGTTAAAGCACTCCCGATAAAATTCAATCCTTGGCTAAAAACCGACCGTCCGTGGTCGCGGATGTACATTGACTTTGCTGGTCCACTTGATGGTTTTTACTACCTTGTAGTAGTTAACAGTTATTCCAAGTGACCAGAAATATTAAAATGTAAGAAGCCGACCTCGGTGGTGACAGTAAAACTTTTGAATGAGCTATTTTCCCGTTTCGGAGTTGTTGACTCTATCGTAACAGAAAATGCCACACAGTTCACATCCTGTGAATTTAAGGATTTTCGTCAGTCATTCCTGATTGAACATATGACCACGGCGCCATATCACCCAAGAAGTAATGGACAGGCAGAGCGTTTTGTGGACACTGAGCACTGAGGAAGGCGAGAGGTACTCCCACCGATACGGCTATACAGCTGTTTTGTAGGTATATCGTGTAACCCCTAATAACAGTGCTCCATCTGCCAAGACGCCAGCGGATGTCATGTTTGCTAGGAAAATAAAATCGGAATTTGACAAATTCCTTCCGAGTGAAACGAAAGCGGAAAATAGGAATAAAGTGCTTAAAAAGCGTTTTTAGATCGATGAAAAGGTTTTTTTTTCGTGTATTTGGGGATAATAAAGCTCACTGGGAGATAGCAACAGTAGACAGACAAATTGGTAACATGATTTATATGGTTCAGGGACCGAAGTTTATACACAAAAGTTATTGAAGGCGTAGTCGACAGGGATGCCACAGAAGATGACACTATGGACTTCGCCTTTGACACGTTTGAGGTTCCAATACCGCAATCAGTGCCAGATCACAGAAGACCCAAAAGAAAAAGGGAATTTACGGAACCTTTAGAAGCTAATCCGAAAAGAAAAAGATATTGAACATCTTTCATTTCATACCATGTCTACAGAAAAAGGAAAAGAATGAGTAAAAAGCATCTCCTCCCTTGTGAACTTTGAATTACCAGAAAAGCACAGTACACATTGGATTATTAGAAATTATTAACATTATAATTTACCATTAAACTTATCCAATTTTTCATTATTTAGGAATAATGAATAGAGACCTTAATAACAAGGGACTATCGTAAAACTGAAAAAAAATAAAATTGTGAACGTAATTCCTGTATATAGCTCTTTTCAAAGTGGTTGTTTCTGATTTGGGGGGTGGCGTTGAATAAAAAGTATGCTGTGGTTATTAAAAAAAAACTCCATATGGAGTCAGGCTGAAAAGGGGGGGTTGTGGTATCCACCCTCTAAAGAGTCTATGTTGGACTCTTCCGCCTACTATAAGATTAGTAGGAGAGAAGGGGAACAGTCAAATAGATTGTTCATCTGTCAAATTGTCTGCCTCGGCAGAGAGGAACTCGGACAAAGATTTGCCGCAGGGTAAAGTTTCGTCCGGGGAGGTAGACAGGCCCTGAACCCGTCTAGGCGGGTTCAAAGGGCATATTTTGGCCGAGCTTAAGGGCTCGGAGAAACCCACGTTAAACTCGGCCTTGTGCCACATACATTCCTTGTGGGGGGACTGTTAAATATAACAGTCGAATAGATTGCTCATCTGTCGAACTCTCTGCCTTGAGCGGAGAGGAACCTGGACGAGGCTTTGCTAAAGGGTAAAGTTTCGTCCGGGGAGGTAGACAGTTCCAGAACCCGCTTATGCGGGTTCTAAAGGAATATTTTTGGCCGAGCCTACGCTAAACTCGGCCTTGTGCCACATACATCTCTCGTGGTGGGGCTGTTAAATATAACAGTCGAATAGATTAAACGCTGGGTCAACCGACACCCACTCATTAGTCGTGTAATACTTTTCTGCTGTATTTACTGTTTAATATATGATATATCTGCAACCCTGGTTTTTGTTATTTCTTAAATTAAGGTCCACATCGGAATTGTTTTTTGATCTTGTACGCGCTTCTTCACAGTTTAAAAGCAATTATTATTTTTTAAATAGTAATGTTCACGCAATATAAAGCCAAAGAGTCACTCAAGGTAGAGTGTTACTCTGTGGTGTCGTATGGGCGGAAGTATAAGGGAAATTCATGGGATTTTGCAGGAAAGATAACGGTTAATCTCGACTTGAAGAGGTCAAGATTCTCGTGATTAAGAACATTCGGGTGTCTGTTCCAGAAAGCAGCGGTTGCTAGAAAGATACTGTGCAAATGGAGCTTATTAGTTACTATTGGAATGCGAAAACAATGGGAATGAATAACTGTTAAAAATTTTTTTCCCAAAAAAGTATTGCTGGTATGAAAACCTGATTCTATACTTTCATAGTGTTTTGACCCCAGGTTGGGGGTTAACTATTTGCCCATAGCTGGGACCCTAACAAGTGCTACCACCCCCTGGTCAAGGTTGACCTGGGAACATCAGCAATTAAACGGTGGTTCCATGCTTCTCAAAACCTCCTGATCAGAGGCCTTGCTGTCGGATGTAGTTTATCATCTTACCCAGGGCGCCCATTAGGGTATGGGGGGGGGTCTTACTTTTCTGCAGAGGTGCAGTAGGCGTATTATACATCCCCAACCGACAGGCCGGGAGGTATGGTGGATCCCATTTGTAAATGTCAGTGGGACAAAGGAATCTAACTTGTCAAAAAGCATTCCATGGAAATAGAGATAGGCCAGCGAAATTGTCGTGACGTTTCGTCTGTAGGAAATTGGTTTTAGAATGGAAAATAATTCATTACCCAAAGCGCTGCACAGACATTTTTGAACTATCATGATAGGCGTATTTATTCAGATCTGGCTGTTGTAAACACACAGTAGCGCAGGTGGGGTCAGATACTTATTGGAACGGTAAAATGAACAGATCATTTTTCCAGCATCTTTAGCAATAGATCGAATATACGTGTTTCTCTTGATGTCAGGGGAAAATTTGACTCCCAATAGATATTCAAGGCGTGAATCAAAAGGATCAACCCTCCACACACCACTTTACACTACACTTTTGCCAACGAAGAGCTAAGAATTTGTCCTGTCGTCCAGAGTAGCATTCTTTTATTGGATTAAGAAAGGTTGATTTTGGTAGAGAAGCTCAAACAATTACTATATTTATAGGACTACTAAAGTCAATTCTGATTTTCTTTTTGGACAAATAACACAAACAATTGATATGTTTGTTTACCGGGTTATCAACTCCTTATGGGACATCTAATGCCGAAATTTAATTTTCTTAGAAGCTTTGATTTGATTGTTTAACGGCGTATCAACTGCTTGTAAGTTTTTCTTTTTTTTTATTTTGTCAAGAGTCTCTGGATACAAAAAAAAAAGAGACTACAGGCCAAATGTATATTCAATACATGCACGAATGGAAGATTTATAAATGTGCAAGATTGATTCTATCGAGAAAATTTAATGTGATTAACAGAGATCAGTTTCATTTTAGAGGCGTTAAATTTAGCATTGCAACAGAAATTCAAAATTCAAATTTCATAAATATGGCCGCTCTTTCTATACATCTGCTCCGAACGAACCGTTTTTCATCCTCACTGCGCAGGGAGGTGTTACCTTAATTCAGCAAATAAAACTTGAGATTCCAATAGGTATTCATTTCATATATCGATAAAACATGAAGCGAGAAAGAAGGTGATACATAGTTTATATATAATTGGATATCAATTATATATATATATATATATATATATATATATATATATATATATATATATATATATATATATATATATATATAAAACTGTTTATATATGAATGTAATAATGAGAAACACGCATTTATATGTATGTGTGTATTTGTGTGTATATGTATGCATATTGATCTATACACATTTCAGCATACACATATACGGGGAAAAATACATGGGTGCATATTATCTCACGCAGCGTAATTGCACCGACACTGATGTTCAAATCAATGCAGTCTTTATATTTAATCAATTAGCAGGTGCTTCGCTGAGATATTTGTTTAATTTATTCTTTAAGCAAAGCAGCTGCTCGAATCTAGATACACGTATCGCTTTTTCACGAACAAATAAAGGAAACCTTTCAACAGAGTTAGCAAAAGAAGCAAATAGAAAAAAAAAAAGCCACGCTACCATTAATCTATCTTTTGACTTTAGGATTAAACGCCGGCTCAGAAGTTCTTTTAAAAGCGAGAGCAGAAACGGTTTTTGGTTGATTCTTTTTTCGCGGTTTATCAGGAATTTCGCATGTTATTTAAAGGCAGAGAATATTTTTAGAGATGTAAGAAATTTTTTTCGATAAAGATGGTTTCAGTGATACAAGTCTTACTAATTAACCCATAGCTGAGGAGACAAGAGGTAGATTCCTAACTTTCCCAAGGGTTTTTGCGCGGAAGTAAATATAATGAACCTAACCGGAATTGGAACTCGGCTCTCCGATTAATAAATTCCGCGCCATTATCCCTTACTGCGCCTGCATCTGACAGCAGTTATTATTCTCAAGCGGTCACCGTGTCCGACGTTGCTTAACTTTAGTAAATGTAAGTGAACCGTTGTTTAAGCCTTGATAAGAAACAGATAACAAGGCACAATTCTATGCTGTAAGTTATGAAAGAAATTAAAAATTATGAGAGAAATTATTTTAAAAAAATCACAAAAATCATAAAAATCATCATTAAAAAATCATAAAAATATCCTAAAAATCATAAAAATCATCATTAAAAAATCATAAAAATATCCTAAAATTCATTAAAATCATCATTAAAAATCCTTAAAAATATTCTAAAATTCATTAAAATCATCATTAAAAATCCTTAAAAATATCCTAAAATTCATTAAAATCATCATTAAAAATCCTTAAAATATCCTAAAATTCATTAAAATCATCATTAAAAATCCTTAAAAGTAACCTAAAATTCATTAAAATCATCATTAAAAATCCTTAAAAATATCCTAAAATTCATTAAAATCATCATTAAAAATCCTTAAAAATATTATAAAGAAAGAAAAATTGTATCCTGTCTAAGATTTTATAAGTACACGAAGTGTTATTGATAAATCAAATTAAATGTTTTCATTAAAACACACAATCTCTCATTTTCTATTTTCATTTCACAGTAAATGCATTACGTTTCCCTCCATTTTTGTTTTTGACATGAAACACTTAACATTCACAGTCCACAGAAAAATCGTTTAGAAGAGCCTGTGAAAATATCCTCTTTTAAGAATACGTATTTAGGTTCAGAAAACTGTTGAAACTTCTCAAGTGATGTGCTTTCTGTTATTTGGCACAGTTCTTTGTTTGTGATTATGTAGCGCCAGCTTCAAAAGTATGATCCTCTTTATGACCGACAAGTTTAATCGAATCAAAGCCTTTTAATTATCCAGTTGTGTAAACTATTGTATACTGTACATGAAACATATTTATAAATTTACATAAAACGCGTATTTACACGACAATTCTTAAACGTGTTTTATTGAATAAAAAAAAATACAGGGAGTTAAGCCCTTTAATGGTTTTTTCATGGCGTCAAAGAATTTCTTTCACGTCATGTGAGAACCTGCGTCAGTTATGCACTTTTGGGCATTGTTGGTCGTTTTCAAGATGGCACTCGGAGGGGAATTGCCCAGATTAATATCTGGAGCCGGAGACAAAATGGAATCTAGCCTAGTTGTTGCAGATCCTGCAACAACACCAGTGCCGGCCATTATCGTCTGCTGTTCTTTATTTGGAGAGGTGCAGCAGGTGCAATAGCCGAGTTTGTATAAAGATTCTGCGCAACGCCATCTCACAAATATCTGCGTTCGCTTATTAAAACAGCCGCTGTGCTAGCGTCATCAGGTGAAAAAAAACGTCCCTAATTGCAGACTGAAAGTCTCTCGAAAATTGACACTTGGTCTGACGAGTAACCAGATTTTGGATAACGGAGTAAGAATTATAAATCTATAAAAGTATTAGATCATTGTAAAAGATTGTGCTCGATTAGAAAATTGAAAATAAAATTTTACTTTCGGACAAAAATCATTTATTAGTCAAGTACACTTTCCATTGTTATTAACAACTTTTCACCATCGTTCTACAAGGTTGTTGGTGCCATTTCTGTAGAAATGTTTAGCTTTAATTGATAAAGGATTGTGAGGTACTTTTCAACTGCACAGAGTCAATTTCTTTGCTAATTAAATTATACTTCAAAGACCGGAACTAATGAAAATCCGAACTGGCGAAATCAACTCTTTAATCATCTGGAGCGTCTGTTTTGCAATATGTGACCTTGCAACATTTGGGCACGCGCTCGACCCTTGCCCTGGGGGATTTTGGTGGGAATTTTAATAAATATAAATACTTTTTAATTTTGAGGTCAATTAATATTTTGTGGTGAATTAACAGAAAAGATTCCATTTCGCTAATGCAATAGTGTAACAGACCGATTTATACAGTAAATGGCTCACTCTATACGCAGCAACTTAACTCCATCTTGAAGACATCTAATGATGAATCGTCACTGAATCTACAGGCCATATCGTACAACATTTAACAATGTAAAATGTTAGAAACAAACGCTGATTATTTTTAAGTTGAAAAAGTAAGAGATTTTCTAAAAGTTTGCATTTTATTTCGGTTGGCGTTCGTACAGTTCCCACTGAGAAGCACAGATGTTTTCTTTCTTGTCTTGAATCACAGGAATTGCATCGCGCCAAAATCAACTGTTGCCAAACTGACACAACGTCTGCAGACGCCAATCAGATTGACTTGATCAAAAGTTCCAATGAACAGTTTTTGGTTTGGCGATTATTTGACGAGAAACAGGAGGAATCCTTCTTTCGTTGCCCCGTGACAAAAGCCAGGAGATTCCGTTGGCACCACTCACTAATTTCAGAAAGGCATTTCGATTACAAGAATCTACCAACAGTGCATCATTGTATTTGAGTCCACCCAATTACGTACTAATTCCATTAAGAAAAGGCACGAATGTATCTAATCTCACCCTATTATGGCGAAGACCATAGTGGTTCTTGCTTTTCCCCAGGGGATTAGTACCTGATTACTTCATAAGAAGACAGATTGGATTTTTTTTAGTGCAGGTGGTAACCTGTTTGGGGAGAAAAACCAAAAACCAAAATAAAACAGCACAAAACAACACTGAATTCTAAATCAGAGGCAGAATGCACTTTTCACCCACGGACGCATAAATATATATAAAAAATGTAAAGAACACTAAAATCAACACCCCGGGCTGAGGAAACAGATCCGATGTATTATCACACACACACACACACACACACACACACACACACACACACACACACATATATATATATACATTTTCCCTTTCTTTCTTTTTCCCTTTTTTCTCTTTTTCCTCTTTCCATTGAGTTGACTGATTAAATAGGTCAATGTCTGAGCCTTACCCGCTCCTTCCTCAAGATTAAGTATTGTAATAAAAAGAAATATAAAAATAAACTCTTCCTTCCCTCTCTAAACTCGACCATGTCTCTCACACCATTCCTCACCATCTTCTTTGTCAACTTATATAAGCTTAATACTGCCCGTCAAAAGTGTAAATTTTAAATTCATTTTTCTTTTCACCTTTGAAAGTGAAGTCTGAAGATCCAGAGAAAAACAAAATTCTCTAATGAAATAAATTATTACAAATGAAACCTTAAAGTGGTCTGTTTTTCTTTAAATTATATATATATATATATATATATATATATATATATATATATACACTAGATTAAACAAACAGTAAAATATTTGTTCAAATCATACGCATTAAAAGTGCTCAATATCAATTTGGGAGACGAGACTTGCAGAGCTGTTTAATGTCTTTATAACTCCCCACCACTACTTCCTGTTTCGAACTAAAATGTTGTCGAGCTCCATGTGGTTGATTTGCTGAACAAACCAACAGAGGTAACCGTAGTTGAAGAAACCGCGGTAGGTGTTCTGGTCAGCATACATTTTTTAAACATTTTTTTAATATATATATATATATATATATATATATATATATATATATATATATATCGGTGTAACAGCAAAATTATCTAAATCATTTAACAGAAAAAAATGTACAATTCTTAGATTAAGCTCTGAACCGTTGTATCTTAAAAATGATTAAAGATATCTTACTGGAATTCTCCGAGGTTTTTATAACACTATTGAACTCTACTTTGAGCAATAAGAATATATAATTACTCTCTGAGCTTAACAGAAGGATCGTGATGAAATCGATCATAAATGAAAATGATATTTTCATCATTGATTAATTACAGTTAAGGAAACTTAGAATGTATAGGATTAAAGTTCAAATATATATATATATATATATATATATGTGTGTGTGTGTGTGTGTGTATTATTCTCGGATTATTTTCCAACTTATTCAATATGATCTCTGCTGTCTCTAACCTAACTTTCTGTCTTGGAGTAACAAGCTGTCTCACAGGTTTAACGTACGATTTCATTTCCAAGTCTTTTCTCACTGCTCTTTGGACTGTCATAGATGAAACCTCTCTCTCGTGTTCCAAACATCTTATTAATTGAGTTGGATCTTTTTTAATTGATATCTTTTACTCTAAGTTGAAATGATGATTCTTTCTTCCTGCTTAGACCTCCTGATCCCGTTTTCCTCTCTACTGTTCCCTCTTTTTGTAAACATATTCACTGTTTTCTTGATGATTCTTGCATAGACTTTGAAGATGAAAGACAAAGTATGAAAGTTGGTACCATTACTGAAGGCGTGAATGATGTCTTTCTTCTCACCATTGGGAAGACAGTGGGTCTGATACAATTTTTTTTTAATCTTCTCGCTTTTTTTTTTAACTGAATAACTCAAATGTTTTCTCAGTGATTCTTACGAATAATACTGTTGAGGCGGTTAAAGGTCTTATCTGAAAAACTGGAAAAGAGAAACTCAATTGTAGAATAACAATAATAAA
>CAHIKZ030000620.1:1572500-1672500 GCA_903632075.3 Acanthosepion pharaonis | reverse complement strand
CTGTCTCGTAATAGTCTGCCTAGCTTTTGGAATGAGTCTTTGGCCATCCCAATACGTCTTCGGATCTTAACGTCGCACTAGTCGTCCTCTGTCAGAACACTTCCCAGATATTTAAATTTAGGCACTTGCTTCATTCTAGTGTCCCCGACCTGTAATTTGCATTTCGAGCTCATATTTTTGTTGAGGACCACGCATTTTGTATTCTTGTAATCTATGTTTAGTCCCTTTTCGATCTCCTTCGCTACCTTCTGTAAGTTAATTTAGCTGTAGAATAAAGAGTTCTAAAGACTGACGCCAAGGTCTCGTTATTTTATAGTTGAATCGTCAGATGTAACCGTAAGTTCTATGCTAACAGTTTCTTTTATCAGTTGTAAAACTCTTTTCAGGTTTCTGGCTTCTCAGGCAACTCTGATCTTTAAAAATTTAAATGCAATGTCTGTCTTAATCTTCTGTCTTCTTAATTCTTGTTCTTTTATTTTTCTTTCATCCTTAATAGTGTCTTTTTGTTTTTCATATTATCTAACGCTCAGTTATCTCCTTGCGTCTTAGTGGCTTTATTGCCCTGACTGGTCGTGAAAGGACTATAAAAAATGTCTGTAAAAAATGAAAATACATTAGATACACACTGATCAGTGATAATAATATTGGCAAAAAAGTAGAATCTTTGGAATAAAAATGTTTAAAACAAAATGGAAGTACTTTTCATTGTCTCGAACACAGTACAATCCAAACGTCTTTGGCAACTTTACAGATGCCGAAATCTATCAGGGATGACATTTAAATGTTTATTATTGCATTATTCCAAAATTTGAACACATCAACAGATAGCTATTATTATCAACAACTGAGCACAAATAGTTATTAATTAAAAAATAGTAATTAATGCATAATTTAAAATTTATTAATTATTAGAAAAATAAAAGTAATTTATATTTAAAAAAAAATCAAAAATCAGAAGAGTTAGAATTGCTAGTAATAGTGAGATCTGAATCAGATATTTTCAGCTTTAGTTTGGTTTGGTTGTATTGTTTTATGGCATATCAAAACCTCAGTGGGTCATTTAATACCAACAAATTTTTTTAAATAGATTCATAGCTATAATTTGGTAAAAAAATATATATATATATATATATATATATATATATATATATATATATATATATATATATATATATATATATATATATATATATATATATATATATATATATATATTATATTTGAACCATTTTTTTAATTACTCATATTTTTTGAGTACAATCCTTTTAGGAAATTTACAATCTTGGATGGTTTCATTTTTGTAAAAAGTTTTTTTAAAATTATTTGGTAATATTTTGTTCGCACTAGATCAAAATCTACACACTCTAACAGTATATGTTTTACTGTAAATTTCTCTTGGCATGTAGTGCATATTGGGGATTCTGTGCCCTCTAGTAAATAATGGTGGGTGATGTAGGTGTGGCCTATGTGAAGGCGGGTCACCATTTTTTTTTTATCTATTTTTATACATCTTCGTTTTTATGTTCTCATAATATAAATTAACCATTTTATAGTTTTTTGTATACAATGGTTAATTGTTTCACTAGATATATTTTCAAGTGCTCCTTTTAATCTAGCAAACACATCTCCTAACTTGGTACTTAAGTTTTATTTCAGGTAATTTCACTCACCTTTTTAACAACATAGATATTTGTGCTATGTTATAATACTTATTACCTAAACAATTATAATACTGATTAAATTTTTAAACATTAAAGTATATTTAATGACATCTCCCTAATTAAAGTATATTTAATGACATCTCCCTAATTAAAGTATATTTAATGACATCTCCCTAATAGCTGTCGCGGGCTGTTAATGACAATAAGACTTTTAGGATTGGTTCGTATGAATAAAATATATATTTTCTTTGTAAGAAATCAGTTTGTAAATCAGCTTTCATTGGCGCATATTTAGAAAAAGGGGTTTTGTCAAGAGTCAAATTCATGGCTGGTAATATATATTTATCTATTTTCTATTTTTCTATAGATTTGCACACACACACACACATACACACACACATACACACACATATATTATAATTTAATATATATATATATATATATATATATATATATATATATATATATATATTATAATTTAGGCTCTACTTTTGTATTGAGCACTGTTTTTTAGAAATAAAAACAAAAATACTAAAGAACTTCAGATTATTTACCTAACGTGTTCTTTCCTATTTATCTATAGATCTGCACACACACATACGCATATATATATATATATATATATATATATATATATATATATATATATATATATGTGTGTGTGTGTGTGTGTGTGTGTGTGTGTGTGTGTTTTATATTTTACGGCATATCAACCTCAAGGATTATTTACAGAACGGGCATATATCAGAGAGATGAAATTTAAATTTTTATTATTGCATTATTCCAAAATTTGAACACGTCAACAGATAGCTATTAATTTCAACAAGTGAGCATGAATAGTTACTAATAAGTAAAATAGTAATTATTATACTGTATTATAGATAACTGCATGTCATTTTTCATAAAAGTTAAAAATAACTATAAATACGTAAAAAAATACGTATATTGTCGAAAATTCCTTATAACTATTTGTGCTGTTATAACGCTTATTATGTAAACATCAATAATACTGAATAATATTTTTAAAAATTAATTTATATTTAATCACATATTCGTAACAGCAGTCGAGATCTGTTAATTTTTAATTACCAGATCTCAACAGCTGTTAGGGTGATGTGATTAAATATACTTTAATGTTTAAAAAATATATATTTTACGTATCAAGTTGGTGAATGCTGCCATAATCCTTGCCATAAATTCGTAAAATATGCGTATATTGTCGAAAATTCCTTTTTGCACGATATAGCTATTTGTGCTATGTTATAATGCTTATTACCTAAACAATAATAATCTGAATATTTTTTAAAACATCGAAGTACATTTAATCACGTCTTAATATCTGTTAAATGATTAAATGTGTAAAATAATAGCCAGTTTATAAGAACTGTTGTAGCCTTGTAGAGGACAGTAGCCAAGTGAAGACAGTAAAAAAGAGAAACAGTAGTTATACAAAGACGGGATACACTCAAATGGTTATTATGGCCGGACTTGAAGGCAAGAACAATTGGGGATAAAAGCAAGAATAGTTAATTTTAGTGATTAAGAAAAATGCCAATATGAGTCTGTAGGGTATGACTATAAATTTGGGGAGGGGGATTTTTAGCAATCGTTCCACAAGATTGGAACCAAGAAAAGAAAGATGGCAACATTTCAAAGTTACTTTGAGGAACAAAAACAGGAAGTTGGGGAGAGTGACGATTGTCGATCGATATTCGTAACTTTACTCTTACCGTATACAAAATTTGATCTTACTAAAATCTCTAAATCCATGATTCCCGAAGTGGGGCGCATGCATCACCGGTGGAGTATGGTAATATTTTGGTAGGCATGCATAAGATGCGTACCATTCGGCTTACTATGCCAACAGAATAAGAGGACAATTCGAGAACGAGTTATTAATAGTGAATTGTTTTCTAGTGAGCTCAAATGTCATTTTACATCATTATTTCATGATTAAAATGATCAGAGTATATTACAGAATAAATCTTTCATTCAAATATTTTATATTTCTGCCTTTCAGTTCCCTATTATGTTTTGAAACTACATATATATATATACATATATACATATATATATATATATATATATATATATATATATATATATATATAATAAAAAGCTTAAAACTAATATTCCATGGTTCCATATATATATATATATATATATATATATATATATATATATATATATATATATATATATGGGTATATATATGTGTATATGTATATGTATATGTATGTATGTGTGTATGGATGTATATGTGTGTGTATGTATGCATACACGCATATACGTGTATATGTGTGTGTGTATGTGTATTTGTATATGTATATATGTATATATATATATATATATATATATATATATGTGTGTGTGTATGTATGTATGTGTATGTATGTATGAGTATATGCATGGGTGCATGTCTATGAGTGTATATGTATGTGAAAAGTGTGTGTATATGGATATAGATGAATATGTGTATGTGTGATATGTGAATATATTTTATATTTTTATATATGTGTGTACACGTATGTATGTGTGTGTGTGGGTACACGCCTGTATGTATGTGTATACATGTATATGTTATTGTGTGTATTCACATGTGTCTTTGAACATAGAAATATAGGTCCTTGCTGGATTAGACAATCGTTATATTTATCTTCATATATTTATATTTGATTTGTAACCTGTAGTCGATATTAATTTTGTCAAATTTTCTCAATTACAAAGCGGACCTTTAAGTAAACGCAATTTTACTTTCGTTCGTCCCATCTCTCCCCCCACCTCCTCTTTCCCCTTCCCCTCTTTCTTATTCTAGCATTAAATTGTCTATGGTGTATATATGTCACCACGAAATGTATCTTTATGCATTAGACATCCGTCGAAATTCATTCTCTTCTCTTATTTAAAACCCTTCCCCCCACATCTCCTAAAATTATCTCTGTTAAGGTTCAATCTCCCTCCTCCTCATATTTACAAATCTATTTCCACTTCCGGAGTGGTTTTTTTCTGCTTTCATTTTGAATTTGTAGGTCTGATGAATTGGATCGTATTTACGATTCCAATGGAATAAATTATGACCATGGAATATTAGTGTTTAAGCCTTTTTATTACATCCTTACTCTGTCCTAGACATTGAGTTCTACCTGGATTCTTCCTCTTGGAATTTTTTTTCTGAAAATATACATGCATGGGTATTTTTATATATTTTGCATATATATGTATATTTTCCACTAATATTATCTATCTATCTATCTATCTATCTATCTATCTATCTATCTATATATATATATATATATATATATATATATATATATATATATATATATAAAAAAGCAAATTAAAATTATAATGTTTTATTTTATTTTTATTTATTTATATATATTTTGAAATTGTCCTCAATTTTTCATCAGAAATAACTTTTTTGTTATAAAAATTAAAATTACTGTTTGTTTACTATTTATTTGTAACAAAACAGTTATTTTCTGATGAAAAAATTGAGGACAATTTGAAATATCAAATATATATATAAATAAATGAATACTTTAAAAATAAAACATTATAATTTTTAATTTGAAACTTTTTCTATATATACATATTAAGAAAGTATACGTGGCTTTTCATTATGCTATATATATATATATATATATATATATATATATATATATATATATATATATATATATATTAACTGTCCTATTGCTTTTTTTTAAAAAAAATTCACTTTCATGAACGCCATGATCTTTGGAGGCTTGTTTAGAGAACCATTTGATGGCTTTTTAAGCTTCCTTCACGTGAATTGCAGTACAATTTTGAATATGTAAGAATTTAAATATTATACGGAGGCACCAGAATTTTAGAAATACCAAAGTGGGGGATGGCCCCAAATCGGTGTGGAACCATTGCAAATTCATTAAAATATTTACTCAAACTCTCTACCTCTGGAATCATTGCTGAAGAGTAAATATATATGTCGCTGTGTTGATCAAATTGATTACAACGGTGAGGAGAGAAGAGAGGCGTCGCCTCAGTGTGGGATAATAATTAATATAGTTGAGCATTGCTACTGAGTGAAATGAATAGACAAACGCTGAATATCAATTTGAAAAGCTTTATTGCGCTAAACTGATCGTTAGTAGTTAAAGAGCCTTTTTTTATACAGAGTGGTTAGTATTGAAATAGGTGAGATGGGATCGTTCATTAGTTGAGTAGCGAGTTTGATTCGAACCGGGTGCCACATGCTTTTGTCATTGTTAAATAAACATAATGATCATCAACGAGGAAGAGAGAGAGAGAGAGATAAAGAGATAGAGAGAGAGAATGAGAAAAAGAGAGAGAATGAGAAAGAGAGAGAAAAAGAGAAAGAGCGAGAGAACGAGAAAGTGAAAGAGAGAGAACGAGAAAAAGAGAGAGAAAGAGAAAGAGAGAGAGAAAGAGGAAGAGAGAGATAAAGAGAAAGGGAGAGAGAAAGAGAAAGCGGGAGAGAAAGAGAAAGCGAAATAAAGAGAAAGAGAGAGAGAGAACGAGCAAAAGAGAGATAGAGAAAGAGAGACAAAGAGAAAGAGAGATAAAGAAAAAAAGAAAGAGGTTAAGAGAATGAGAGAGAGAGAAAAAGAGAGAGAGTGGTCGAGACAGAGAGAGAGAGTGAGAGAGAGAAAGAGAAAAAGAGAGAGAAAGAGAGAGAAAGAGAAAGTGAAAGAGAGAGATAAAGAAAAAGAGGGAGAGAGAAAGAGCGACAGAAAGAGAAAGTGAAAGAGAGAGATAAAGAAAAAGAGGCAGAGAGAAAGAGAAAGCGAGATAAAGAGAAAGAGAGAGTGAACGAGCAAAAGAGAAATAGAGAAAGAGAGAGGAAGAGAAAGAGAGAGAGAGAACGAGCAAAAGAGAGATAAAGAAAGAGAGAGAAAGTGAGAGAAAGAGAAAGAGAGATAAAGAGAGAGATAAAGAAAAAGAGCGAGGTTAAGAGAATGGGAGAGAGAGAAAAAGAGAGAGAGAGTGCACGAGACAGAGAGAGAGAGATGAAAAGGGTAGCAACGTGGAAGAATAAAACCTGATAATGAGGAGAAAGTTGTTGGGGTTAGTAACAGGGTACGGGTGGTGTTTTCGAAGCAAATGGAGTCCATTACATTTGATCTTTTTTTATATTTTGATAAACTGTCTCGTCCTTTCTGGCGTGATCGATTAATGCGAAAAAGAAGAAGAAAAAATCGAAAAAAAATCAGCGGCAGATCGATATATGATTTCTTACGTAAGCATCTTCCGTTTATCGATTGGCGGCTTCAGGTTATAAATTTGCCAAGAAATGTAATTGCAAGCATTTATTTTATTTGATATTTTTTGGCACTCGGAATAAAAGGAGTATGGCACAAGGCCGTTTATATGCGATCCTACAGCATTTCTTGGAAATTTTAAAAAGAACTCTCTATATATCTGAGATGAGGTATTGTAACTATTTACACTATTGTTGTGGAGTATTTTCACAGTGGAGGCTTGTATTTCTAATAAGTCGTCCTAAATTAGGTCCGACGTACAAAACGTTAGGAACTTGGAAAATAAGAGTCAATGGTGCAGCAATCTAGTTGTGATGGTTGGTACTTCAAATGTCCGAATCTCGACTGACGCGCTCAACACCATTCGGTGTTTATCATTTCACCCACGGGAAACGAATATGGCACAAGGCCGGTTTTATCGTGGGTTTCTCCGAGCCCGTAGGCTCAGCTAAAAAAATAGCCTTTTGAAGCCGATTAGACGGGTTCAGGCCCTGTCCACCTCCCCGGACGAAACCTTGCCCTTCGGCAAAGCTCTTCCGGGTTCCTCTCTACGTTAGCAGAGAGTTCGACAGGAGGCGCAGCAGTCAGAGACCGCGAGACGCCATTCGGTATTTATCATTTCACCCACGGTAAACGAATATGGCACAAAGAGAGGCTCGGCCAAAAAAAATAGCCTTTGAAGCCGATTAGACGGGTTCAGGCCCTGTATCACCTCTCCGGACGAAAAATTTTTTTCGGCAAAGCCTCGTCTGGTTCGACCAGGGAGGCGTGCGCAGTCAAAGACCGCGAGACGCAAATATTTATCATTTTTAGAATATGGCACAAGGCCGCTTTTTGAACCGATTAGACGGGGTTCAGGCCCCAGTTCTTTGCCCTTCGGCAAAGAGTCCCTCTTCTTCGCTAACGCAGAGAGTTAGATAGAGGCGTCCGCAGTCAAAGACCGCGAAAAAAAAAGAATAGCCCGGTTTTTTTATGTTTTCTGAGCCCGTAGGCTCGGCCAAAAAAATAGCCTTTGATTAGACGGGTTCAGGCCCTGTTCATTCTCCCCGGACGAAACCTTGCCCTTCGGCAAAGCTTCGTCCGTTCCTCTCTAACGCAGAGAGTTAGAACAAGGCGTGAGTCAAAGACCGCGAGACGCTATTCTGCCAGACTTGCCACTGCTACCCTACTTATTATTATCTATGAAAATAGAATAGGTACTATGGCATAACAACTATTTACATTATTCAGACTGTTGTCCTCATGTTTATTAGAAAGTTCGTTTTTGGCAATGTGATAACCCACTGACAAAACGCCATTTAACAAAATGGTGGAAATTCATCTAAAGTTGCATATAATACTTTGATAACATAGATCTGAATAAAAATTGTAAAAGTTCTGTTAGTATGCATCGAATTTATGAGGTTTTACATAAATTCTCTCCTTTTTATTATTTATTTTAGTACTTATTTTGTATTACTAGCTCTGATTCGACAATTACCCTCTTCATTTTTAAAAAACCTATTGTCAACGATCCACTAAATGTTCAGCCCCTCGATGATAGAAAAGCATTCAGTTTTGACTCGGAGAATTCATCAAAACACGGTTTAAGTTCACAATACTTTGAAAAAAAAGTCAGAGCGTCAACTCAATAATGGGGTTCCACTAAAATAACGTTTTTAGAGTAAAAAATAATGTTGGGTTGGAAAAAATCCATTCATATATATATATATATATATATATATATATGTGAAAGAAAAATACAGAAAAAAACAAAATTCTGAATATGCATTATTAATGTTAAAATAAAGTCGACGTCGGACGTTTCGGTCTATTTAAGACCATCTTCATGGACATTTTCATTTAAAACATAATTAACATTATAACTTATAACAATTTAACACAAAAGACGATGGACATTTCAGACAGATAACTGAAATTTTATATATAAAATTTCAGTTATCTGTCTGAATTAGACATTAGACATTTTTGTATATCTCTTAAGCTGGCATTTCCAGGGATTGTTTCAATGGGTTGTTGTGTTCCTTTTTTATCATTCCAAGCGCACCTACTGGTACTATTCTTGTTTTAGTTTCCACCTTTTTTCTATTTTGATTTCCAGGTCTTTATACTTCGATTGCTATATTACAGTCCGCTGGACAAACCATACCAATTAGTAGGTAAGTTTTTTCTTTTCGGTTTTTGTCAATTATGTCCGACCTATTTGCTTCAATCTTCCTGTCTATAAACATGTTGTAATCCCATAGAATTGTGATGTCGTCGATTTCTATAATCGATGTTGGGTGATGTTCATAACTAACTTTTAATTTAGTATAAGCTGCAATTATTTTATTATTATTATTATTAGTAGTATTTTGGTGTCGCACATTGATGGAGTCAATAGGAATTCTATTCTTAAGGCATGGTGTCAACAAGACTCCTTACAACTCCATATCTTTGAGGAGAATCCTCGCAGAGTAAAGGATGTCAGTTTTCTAGATCTCTGTAATCAAAGAACACGGAATTGTGGAGAGTCATGGGCGCCAACGTTCTGAAGGTACAACGCTATTGGAAGAAAAAGAATGGGCTTGTATAAATGTTTTGTAGAACAGGGGTAAGGAAACTTAGCAAAAATTCCAAAAATTTACTACAAATGACAGGAAATGGTGAAGAGCCATAATCGCCAACGTCCTTGGAAGGACACAGTTCATAAAAGATGAATGAGCTTGTGTAAATGCTTAGGAGAACAATTTTTTTATATTTTGATTTCCAGGTCTTTATACTTCGATAGTTTTTTCAAATTCCTTGATTGTTATATTACCGTCCGTTGGACAAACCATATCAATTAGTAGGCAAGTTTTTATCATTGATATTATTATTATTATTATTATTATATTTCGATTTCTGCTATACTCAAACTACCTACCAAGACAGCTGGAAAACCTAAAACAGGTTGTAGTGCGTTATTATGGCTACATTTCATGTTTTGTTTTTCTAACTCTCAAACACCACTAGTGTTACATGGACAAAGTACTTCCTAGAGTGTATGCTGTAATTATCAAGACTTTTTGTACTTCTTTTAGGCTGGGATTGCCAGGGATATTTTCAATGTGCTATTGTGTTCCTTTTTTATCATTCCAAGCGCACCTACTATGATTGTTACTATTCTTGTTTTTAGTTTACACATTTTTTCTATTTTGATTTCCAGGACTTTATACTTCGATTTCTTGGTCCGCTGGACAAACCATACCAATTAGTAGGTAAGTTTTTCTTTACGGCTTTTGTCATTTATATCAGACCAATTTGCTTTAATCTGCCTGTCTGTAAAGATAGTGTAATCCTATAGAATTGTGATGTCTTCTATCTAGGTAATCGGTGTTGGGTGATGTTCATAAGTGTTTATTGACATCTTTCCCAAACTTTTTTGCACATTGTCCAGTGTAAATATCTACCCACTCTGTCGTGACGATTGGCACAAATACAAAACATCCGAAGATTAGATACTCTATGATCTCCAAATATTTGTCATATAATCTGCATACAAATCTAAGTCGGTCAAAATGCAGGAAGTTTAAAAACATAAATGAAATAAAAAAATTAAAAAAACGGTAAAAAATGAAAAAGAACTTTAACTTATCAAAGCAGTTTGTTTTTTCTAAACGGAAATCGTAACCGAAATATAATTTTAGACGTTATCGATTGAAATCTTTCAATACGTTCGTGGGTAGCAGACTTATCATTAATTTTGACTCTCAGATGCATTTATATCAAGACGTTTCATCTGTGGACCATTATTCTGTCTGTGGTTACAGATTATACAATTATCAGAATTATATAAATCGTATCCACAAAGGCTAATAATCAAAAGACTAATCCGGTCTGTTAAAGACTTCTCTGATTTCTTTTATGGTGTTTAAATAGAATCAAATCAATATGCCAATTATTCGGACCAATGTCATGTCTTTTATTAGTTTTGCCTTGTTCAGGAAAATGTATCATATTACTTCTTGGTCGACACACATTGGTCACTGCTGGACTATAAAAATTCTGTGGCTGAGTGGTAAAAAAGCAGATCGGTTGTTTTCCCTAGAAGGTGGAAACAAGTTTGAAACCTGTGGTAGACTGGATTTTGTTTATTTGCCATGGGATGAACGTTATGTAGACAGATTGCCCTAAATCTCGACAGGTTAACGTACAAGACAGTGTGGTACACGTGTGACCAACGTAAGTATTTAAATTTTCTTTACTAAGAGTCCTGAATTCCCATGTCGGTAGATGTATATTTCTTTGTTTTTTATGTGCCATGTCCTTTCAGGGGGTAGACAATAATGGTTCTCCATCTCCCTCTATCCCTTGCAGCTCTCAAGTTCCTTCCCTTTGCTTCCTCCCCCCCCCCGACCATGTTCTGTCATCCACTTGCTTAAGCCTGCCAGGTATGTCACACGTTGCTTTCCCTCGTCTTTCTTTCTCTCTATTCGACCCGTGAGTATCAGATTCTCCAGACACTCCTTCCTCATTATGTATCCAGAAATTTCAGCTGTCTCTTCCTGATGTTAAATATGTCTCCTCCTTATTTGCAACCTCTCTAAGACCTCATCGTTGCTCACACGCTCGGTCCATGATATCCTTAGCCTCCTTGTGTAGAACCACATCTCCGCCGTCTCGTGTCTCTTCTTCATCTTTGATGAAATCGTCCAACATTTGCTGCCGTAAAGAAGGACAACGTAACAGCTCAGTATTCTTTTCTTTGTTACCAACGAAATCCTGCTGTCTCGCAATACTCAGCTCAGATTTTAGAATGTGTCCTTGGCCATTCCAATATGTCCACGGATCTCAGTGTCGCACTTACCATCCTCTGTCAAAACGCTTCCCAGATATTTAAACTTCCGCGTCTGCTTGATTCTAGTTTTCCTGATCTGCAAATCGTATTTTGGGCTCTTTCTCTCACCGATGGCCATGCATTCTTGTAGTTTATGCTTAGTCCCTTCTTCTCGCTCTCCTTCGCTACCTTCTGTAGGAGATTTTGTAGTTTCATTTCCGTGTCTGCTATCAGCACTGTATCATCTGCGTATCTTATGTTGTTAACATTGTGGCTGCCAATGTTGAATCCCGGTAGGATTTCCAATTCTCTCAGAATTGCCTAGCTGCATAAGTGGAACAGATCTGGTGAGAAGACGCATCCTTGCCTTATGTCCCTATTTTTGTATAATCACTGACCTTATTCCCTATGCAGATGCATGCTGTTTGCAGCCAGTATAGGTTCTTGATTATTCTGATATCCTTCCCGAATATATCAAGTTTGCTAAGTATTTCCATTAGATCCTTGTGTCGTACTTTGTCGAAGGCCTTTGCATAGTCTATAAAACGTAAGTACACATCCTTCTGCATTTGTATTGCTCTTTCTGATAACATTCTGAGCATGAATATCACGTTTCTTGTTCCGGTGTCTTTAACTAACCCGTACTGTTCTTGTCCTATCTCTAGCCTGATTCTGTTGCGCGCTCTGTTCATCAGAATACGGATGATGAGTTTCGTCACGTGGTTCATAAGGCTTATTGTTCGGTGGAGTTTGTATTCGTTTGCGCCTGTTTTCTTAGGCATAGCTATGAAGACAGATCTGCTGAGGTTGTCCGGTATATCCCCGCTGTTGTAGATTTTATTTATTATTTCGGTGATGTTGTCTATGTCAGAGTCATCTAAGGCTGTTAGTATTTCCGTTACAGTTCCGTCTGGCCCAGCTGCTTTGTTTCTGTTTAATTTGGCCAGTGCGATTTTTACTTCGGTTTTCAGAATTCCGGGCCCGTTGGTAGTTCTGTGTATTGTTGGTGGTTCCCTTTCGTCCTGGAAGAGTTCTCCAATATACATGCTCCAGCATTGAAGAATTTTTCCCTCTCTAATATGAGCGTTCCATCCTTTGATTTTAGGCAGCCTGTTGACAAGCATGTCTTTTGTCCTGTCATGTCTTATTTGTTTGTGCATGTCTCTTTTGTTGGTAGTACTCAATATTTCTGCTTCTGCACATTTTTAGTTTAGCCATTCTTCTTTAGCTTGCCTGCATTTGGTCCTTATTTCATTGTGGAATTTTTCTATATTCCGGTCCGTATCTTGACAGAGTTTTCTGTCTCCTTTCCATCATGTCGAGAATCTCATTAGTCATTCATTCGCTTCTCCTGTCTCCTTTGGGATGATATCGTTTGCTTATGTCATTAAAGCCTCTCTTAGTGCGTCCCATTTTGTGTTTCCATTGCATACATCATATCTTCTCTTCATATTTTCCATATATGTTCCTTTTAGGTGAGGATCGTTCAGGAGATATGTGTGTGTGTGTGTGCCTTTATTCTTTTATATTTTTTATATACGTGCTTCAGTACATAGTTCTGTCTTTTAAACAGTGCAAATATTCATCGCCCAACTTCTGAGCAATGTACATTTACACTGTTTAAAAAACAGATTTATGTATTCAAGCACGTCTATAAAAGAATAAAAACACACACGTACACACACATGCGAGCGTACACACACATATACATATATTTTTGAGATAACAATACTGGAAAAAGGACCTTTATGGCAATGTCATCCAAATTAAGTTTGCGCGCTGGCAACTGCAACATTTCAACCATTTCTGGCAGAACTTCTATTATCACATTGTGGGATATCTGCTAACAAAAGTGAATAAAAAAAGAAAAAAGAATCTAAATGAAATCACCTAGATTAAAAAAAAAACCCTAGCATTCCTCATTCGTGCGCATGTGTAGTCGCATCAACATAACGAATGAGGAAGTCGTAAAAGACGGAATGCGTCACACGAAAACTTTTCCACTTTGTAACACACACACACAGACACAGACACAGACACACACACACACACACACACACACACACACACATATATATATATATATATATGTCTTATTAAATAATTTTGACAAGTTTTGTCTACTCATTTTTAATAGGATCATCTCGTAATTACGGACAAGTTTCTTAGTAGAGAAACTTACGTTGTTGCTACATATTCGTTTTATTCCAAGCACTTTCGACACTAACACAATGTCGTCATCAGGGTCTTGTTTTTTCTAAGACAAAAATTGTGGTGTTCATTATTTTCCTAAGACAGAATTGTTTTAACTAATAGTTTTTTTTTTAATATTTAGACATTTCAATAACTTAGTTAACTCCCTTGACGTTTGCACGTGTGTCTATATGATAAAATGTAAAAATTGTACCTTACGTTTTTCAATTTATACGTAAAAGTTTAATTCTCAGATGAACACAAAAATTTTATCTTAGAAAAATGATGAACACAACAATTTTAAGTTTATTCCAAACTACCATAGTATTAAATAGAATAGATATAGGAAATGAATGTGCACTAGCTTAATGGCGATTGGCACTGCATTTAAACTTTTGAGGATTGTATATGGCCGTGAAGTCAAAAACTGGAAGAGAGTTCCACTGGTGAAAAGTCCGTGTTAAAATGTGCCAGACATTTGGTATAATATACAAATTATCACAACAATTTACCAAAGTTCTGATGAGCAACATGAACGAGTAACAAGTAACGTAAACAAATCCTTCATTCTTAGTTTGTAGAGCTAGGTCTGCGTTCACACCAATCATTATTTCTCATATTAGATTTAAATTACAGAATAAAAAAAAAGACACGGACATACATAATTAAAACCCCTCACAAAACATCGCCATTTACTGTTTCGTCATATGAGTCCCATTCTGTCGGCTTATCCTACGGACGTCAGATAAAATCACGAAAATTTACCTAGGTTTTGTATCTCGTCTTATATATAGGTCGCCTTATACGTGGAAATATACGGTAAATCTCGATTTATTGTTTTGATCGCATGGCGTGGTTACTTAAGTTACGATGATAAGATGGCACGAGGAGGAATTACTCATATCTATTTGAAAACTAAGATTTTAAGATACTTTTATGTTTAGCATTCTTTTTATAGATACAAATATTTAAGTAAATGCTCTGTTTAATACTGTTTATTATAAACAGAGCATTTATTTAAATATTTTTATCTATGAACAGAATGTTAAACATAAAAATGTCTTAGAATAATTGTCGGACTTTGTCCATTGTAAAACTAAGATTAAATCTCCGTGGAATTTCGGTGCCCATTGAGAATAAATTGGTAAGTAAATAAAACTACACCTTGCTCGCCTTTTTCTAAGGCCTGTTTTTGTAAACAGGACTGGAATTTCAGAAGTTCGTCAGATTGAAAACAACCAGTCTGTACTGTCGAGTCTTTACTGTCATTTTATTTTTTTTAATTTATTTATTTTTTGTCTCCAAGAGAACGAGATCTCTGATGATCCAGTCTTTGTTCTTCGACTTCTTTCTGACTAACAGCAGAGTGCAGTGTTTTGTTTCCTTCGCGTGGCCCGGCCATTTTGCTGTTTTTTTTTTTGTTTGTTTCGTTTTGTTTCATTTTTTATTTTTGAAAATAAAAAAGAAATCTGTTGCTTAACTAAGTCATGAAACTTTTTTTTTGTCCACATTGTTTTTTATCGATGGAAGAAAAACATACATTTATTCAAACATCTCTCTTCGCCTGTTCATATCTATCTACCGGTCGATAAATCAATCTTCGTCGCTTCCAAGCACGTTTCTATCTATTCTCACGTTCTCTTCGCTTGCCTATCTATCTATCTATCTATCTATCTATCTATCTATCTATCTATCTATCTATCTATCACATTTTTCATTATTTATCAGTCTGTCACATTTTTCAGTATCTATCTATCTATCTATCTATCTATCTATCTATCTATCATATTTTTCATTATCTATCTATCACATCTTTCATTATCTATCTGTCACATTTTTCATTATCTATCTATCTATCTATCTATCTATCTATCATAGTTTTCATTATCTATCTATCTATCTATCTATCTATCTATCTATCTATCATAGTTTTCATTATCTATCTATCTATCATATTTTTCATTATCTATCTATCTATCTATCTATCATATTTTTCATTATTTATCTATCTATCACATCTTTCATTATCTGTCACATTTTTTCATTATCTGCCTTTCTATCTGTCTATCTATCTATCTATCTATCTATCTATCTATCTATCTATCTTCTAATTATATTTCTTTTAAACATTAACTAATTTATTATTTTTTAACGGTTGGATAGTTATGTCAGGTCTTCATTAATACATGCCTGAATGATAGCCTTCCAAATCAAGGGGCTAAACTCATATTTCCTATGCTTTACTTTTCGTCTTTTTTCTATACACACAATTTTTTATGGTCCATGATTTATGTGAGTTCTTTCCCTATTGAATAATGAAGGAACTCTCCATAAAAGCGAAATCTATGTTCGTTAGCTGAAGTCTCCTTTCTTTTTTGTTTTTTTTTCTGTGTGATTTTCCTTATTTTTGTCTCCTTTGTTTACATTCATTTCATGAACGCCATCTTGAATGCCTAAGAAAGAAGAAAAAATACGTAGAGGCGTAGAAAAATTGCTTGTCCTTAATCATGCTAACAAGAGAGAATTATTCCCAACCGCCGATATGTATCAATCAAAAAATAAATAAATAAATAACGGATAAAGGAAAAAAAAAAACTGTGGAGAGAGAAAAAGGGATAGAAAATTGTATGGTTTCAAAACGAGGCTATGTAGGAAGATAACGCCATGTTTATATGGAGATTTATTAGTGTTTTCAGCTAAAAATGCAATGGGCAATATATATATATATATATATATATATATATATATATATATATATATATAAAGGGTTTAATTTACACACAAAAACGCATCAAAATTATCAGACAGTAAAAGATCTAATCGAAATATACTTGATGATTGAGTTCATCATGCGAGTCAAATGTTATCACAATAAAATTTTCATTAATCAACTCATGATAGTAAATTTTAGTATATATTTGTATGTACACATCTTATATATCGTGCGGTATGAGTAACAACGCCTAAGTTAGAAAACTGTGAAAACTATTTTGTAACTTTAATTTAAACTATCAACCATTTAGTTAACGAGAGGTTCATGCCAGAAAATTCTAAAGTCAACCTAGATTTATATGGAGCGAGAACAAGCGAGTAATAAATAATAATAATAATAATAATAATAATAATAATAAATTGTCTCCTCATTGATATGGCAGTCCCTGCAGAGTGTAATGTATCTTTGAAGATCTTTAAAAAGCTATCAAAATACAAGGACCTTGAAATCGAAATCTCAAAAATGTAGCTGAATCCACCGGATTGATTGGAAATGGATTCCAATAGACTCATTGAAGACATTCCTGGAAGCTCATGCCTTAAAGAAATACAAAAATTGTTCCCACGACTACAGCTCACACCTTACGAAGTGCTTTATCTGTGTAAAATATATGTGTGTGCCTGAATTTTAATTGCTCAGTGGAAAGTGTCATGATGGCATTTGTGATCTTAGGTCTCTGGGCTGGACCCGGAAAGAAATGAGTATACACCAGAAATTAGAGGAAATAATAATAATAATAATAATAATAATAATAACTGGTATGATCACCACCCAGACCCGGTTACGGAGATAGGACCTGTTACAATTCTATGGGATTACACAATACATACTGATAGAACAATCAAAGCTAACCGCCTAGATATTGTTAGTAAAGATCACAAACAAAAAAGTACCTCCTTATTGATATGGCAGTCCCTGCTGACTGCAATGTATCTTTGAAGATATTCAAAAGTCTGTCAAAATACAAGGACCTTGAAATAGAAATCTCAAAAATGTGGCACATGGGAACATCAACAATTTCTGTTGTAGTTGGAGACCTAGGACTGGTTGGAAAAGATTGCAGTAGACTAATTGAAGGGATTCCTGGAAGTCCATGCCTCAAAGAAATACAAAAAATTGTTCTCACAAGTACAGTCCACACTTTACAAAGGGATTTATCTATGTAAAATATATTTTTTTGTCAGTGGAAAGTGTCATGATGCCATTTCTAACCTTAGGTCCCTGAGCGGGACCCGGAAAGAAATGTGTACACGGCAGAAATCAAAGAAAATAATAATAATAATAATAATAATAATAATAATAAATCAATACTAGACGAGTTCACAAGAAACCCAAATGTCTCAACACGCAAATACAGGAAGGTAAAGCGGAAATGTAAAATTAAATCACTAAATGAAATTCTATCAATCAAGGAAATGCTAAAAAAAGAAACTGCAGTTAAAAACGCAGAAAATAAAACGATACATAAAACGTTGTAGGTTCTATTGCCAATATAAAATATTCCAAACGGAGCTTAAGAAATTTTACAGGGAAATTGGAAAAGCAGTTAAACATATCAAAAAGCCGTTATCTATTGAAAAAGTGGAGAAATTTTGGAAGAATATTTGGAGCAGCTCAAAGAAATATAGCCCCAATGCAGAATGAATCCAACGAAAAGAAGAACGAATGCTGGAGAAACTCCACAAGAATGGGAAAATATAACCATGAATAGTTGTAAGCAAGCTCTAACGGAAATACCAAATATGGAAATCCCTGGGAAATGACAAGGTACCCAATTTTTGGTTCTATCATTTGTCATCAATCTATAAAACCCTTGCACAAAGTCTATCACTGCTTATTAACAATCCCAATGAAGTCCTAGAATAGATCACTGAAGGTATTACATATGTCACACCAAAAATGGGCGGTGATCCGAAAAATTATAGACCAATAACATGTCTGTCCACCACATAAAATAATCACGTCTGTCGTGACGAAACTTACGTTTTCTCGATGAAAACAACATTATTCACTTGGAACCGAATAATGTCGGAGAGGTTCATATGGTTGCAAAGATCAACTATAGATAAGAAATAATCCTGGAAAATTGCAGGAAAACATTTAAAAATCTCAGCACAGCTTGGATAGATTACCATAAACTCTTTGATAGTGTGCGACGCTCTCGGATCTTTAAGGCTTTGGAAATGTACAAAGTCGACTCAGTGATAGACAAAAATTCGTTAAACATAGCGTTGGAATGGCGAAAACCACATTATGCCGAAATCACACAAGAGGCACTTCCACCTCCAACCGCCTGAATATCCAATGAGGAATCTTTGAAGGAGACTCCCTGTCACCCCCTTCTGTTTTGTCTGTCCTTAATCCCTCTTTCGCGGGAACTAAATAAGAATAGCTATGTATGCCACAAAATAAATAAATAAATAAAATAAAATAAATTATTTACAGATCGCAACATCTATCAGAAAGATGAAATTTAAATTTTTATGATTTCATTATTCCAAAATTTTAACACATCAGCGGATAGCTATTAATGTCAACAACTGATTACAAATAGTTATTAATTTTAAAAAATTAGTAATTAATTTATAATATTATCCATAACTACATGTACAAGAATGCTGTTTTTGATAAAATTTGAAAAAATAACCATTAACACGGAAAAAATGAGTATATTGTCGGAAATTACATTTTCCACAATATAGTTATTTGGGCTGTTATAATGCTTATGATATAATGAATATGCATACACCTGGGTTCCCCCCTCACAGTAATATGATTGGCTGGTGTCAGCCATAAATGCAGACTAATGTGGAGGTACAGGACGACGCCTATTTCCTACACCTATTGCCTACCACTACGACGAGGACCAGTCCATTACGGTTACCTGCTAGATTGTCCTACTCGGTTACAGTAATCCAAAACCACTTTTCTACTTCGAACAAATATATCCCTTTCCGGGACATATTACCTAAACATTAATAATACTGAATATTTAAAAAAAACAAAAAACTAATGTATATTTATTCCCATCTCCCTAATAACTGTCGTGATCTGTTAATCAATTATTCTGCATGGAGTATCTGAAACTCTTTGCCAAATACAATACTGTAAAATGTTTCAGTGACAACAGATTTCGGATTAGATAAATGCGTAAAATTAAAATCCAACAAAGACAGTATTACAGAAACACACAAATATAGATCGATCAAATTACATTCACTTTGATATTACGGTGTCCCTGAACAGTGTCGTCAATAAGGAGACGTTTTCTTGTTTCTTTGTCAATGGTGGCGATGTCTAATTTGGTGATCGAAAGGTTGTGGTCTCTTCCCTACCCAAATATGGATGTCAGCAAAAATAATCACGGGTTGCAAGGAACAGGAAAATTTCGTGACAAACAACAAAAAAAAGTACATAAATGTTACATAATATCAGTCCTCCTATATAATAGTAAATACTGACCAATCTCTTCATAGATGAAGAAGAGACTTGAAGCAATAGAAATGTAGTTCTACAGAAGGATGCCAAGAATACCATAGAACGAACATGGGAAGGCTCATTGGAATAGAGAAAGATGCCTTCCAAAAGCCAAGAGAAGTATTAAAAAACAGGAAATATTCTTAAGAAACAATGAAAAGACCACTGAATTCTTACGTTATATCACTCCTCCTATATAACAGTAAATACTGACCAATCTCTTCATAGATGAAGAAGAGACTTGAAGCAACAGAAATGTGGTTCTACAGAAGGATGATAAGAATACCATAGAATGAACATAGGAAGACTCATTGGAATAGAGAAAGATGCCTTCCAAAAGCTAAGAGAAGTATTAAAAAACAGGAAATATTCTCTAGAAAGAAAAAAAAGACCACTGAATTCTTACGTTATATTGTCATCCTATATGACAGTGAATGGTAGATAATCTCATCATAAATGAAGAAGAGACTTGAAGCAACAGAAATGTGGTTCTACAGAAAGATGATAAGAATACCATGGAGGGACCTTGTGAGCAGCGACGAAGTTTTACAGAAAATGAAGGCAAAAAGGAAACTTACAGTTAACATCAATAAGAGACCGCTGATATTTCTAGGGCACAAGACGGTTTGGAAAATTTAATACCCGCAAGGCAGAGGAAAACAACACAGACCACGTAAATGGATGGTAGAAGAAGGTTTAGGAGCGCTACAAAAAGACACACTTTTATTAAGAGGTACAAGGGAAAGGAAATTGTGGAGAGCCATGATCGCCAACATCCTAGATTGACACGGCACATAAAAGATGAAGTTAAATTGATTAGCTCTGCGCAAGCGTCTAACACTGCATTTATGTGATTTGACTGAATGCGTCTATGTGAGTTCATCTGTGTCGAACACTAAGTGAATTTAATTGGTTTTGATGTGTCCTCGTGTTTGACAAACAATGATGAACCTTATCGGCTTGATGTTTTCATTCTTCTTTTCACCTTCTATGTGATACGCTTTCGCAAATCTGTCAGTAATCCATTTTTTGTTTTGTTTTGTCTTCATGTCACGTTTGCATAGTACATGATAAGCGTTCTCCAAAAGGGTAACCTTTATTTTTGAAATCAGAAACATGATTATCACACACTGTATATATATATATATATATATATATATATATATATATATATATATATATATATATATGTTGAACAATAAAAAATATTAAAAAATTAAAATCTTCAGACACACTGGGTTGTAGATTAATATTCTTTCGCTTTTTTTTAATTATTATTTTATTTAGATTCCTCGACTAGTTTCGGCCAAAATGGCCATCATCGGGAGGAGAAATATTTCTGCTTGCTGGTAGCAGTAAACTACAGAAATGAATGTCTTGATGAAAAAAATGAACTTTTGTTTGTAGTTTTCGTTTTTTTTATCTTTTTAACATGAATCTTTTAACATAAAAGTTGGTCAAACAGTCTCTTTTAAGTTGTTATTTGCGATAAGAGCTGGATGGATCTATGCTTCTCTGAATTCTCGTGGTCAGTTTAACAGTTTTATTGGTCCTGGAGAGGGGATGTGTCTCTGTTTAGTGTTTGTGTGTGTGTTATTTGGTTCTTAGGGAGTGAGTGAGTATGATATGTGTAAGTGTGTATATTCGTGTGGGTGTGTGTATAAGTGTGAGGCCTCCACACCTCCGTAAGCATGTCTGTTTTGTGTGGGTGAGAAATGTAGGTAGGTTTTGATTTGTTGAGTTATATATTAGTACTATGTATATTGTTAAATTTATGTATATTGTGTTTTTAGACGTTGTATCCACTTATTTTCATGGGACTCTAAAATCTTTCTAATGTTATCTGCTCTGAACATTTCTATTCTCTCAATTATAGTGAATTTAGCATGGGTTTTGAAATCGTGTTTTTCCAGGAGGAAATGTTGTTCTACAGGTAATAATTTTTCATGGGGAGTCGACTTAATTCGAATGCGATAATTATTAATTCTGTAGTGAAAGGGCCATTCAGATTTTCCTACATATTGTTTCTGGCATAGTGTGCATTCTAGGAGGTAAATTATGTTATAACTTCTACAGTTAGAATCGTGGTAGATTTTGAAAGTAGATTTAGTGATTGAGCTAGTGAATGAATTCGTGTGTTTAATATGGTTGCAACATAAACTTCTTTTGTTGTTACATGGTTGGGAAAATCCTGTTGTTTTTGTTCTTAGTTTATTACGGATTACCTTGTCCCCTGAAATGTGGTTACTACCTATGATTTCTTTTAGGTTCTTAGGTCTACGATATGCAAGAAGGCCGGGTTCCTTAAACAATTTTTTTAGGTCTGGTTTGAGAGGTAGTATTTCCCAGCGACGTTTGATTATTTGGTATAGTGGAGGCAGAGTGGAGTTGAAAGTGGTTACACGCACACACACACACACACACACACACACATATATATATATATAACTATTTTTTACTGGTACGATTGGTCGGGTAAACAAACTGTTATAATTTAAAACTTTTTTTTTTAAATATGTTCTCTATAAATGTGTTAATAAATATAGTATTTAATTATATTAAATCCCTAAACTATTTGTTTAAAAAGAATTAAATATTTAAATTGATAGCAAACATCAAATTAATTTATTCGTTTTTTTAGACATCTAAATTACTATCAAGCATTAAAATCTATTCTTTACATAAATTGCTAAAACCCAATTACAGCCTCTTTCTGTTTACTTCCCTCTCCTTCTTTCTTTTTCCTTTTTCTTTTCTCCCTTCTCCCCTCCCATTTCAATATATCACTTCCGTTAAGTTAACCGTCTAAATAGGTCAAGGTCTAGTCACTCCTCCTCCCCCAATACAAAGTATACTTGAGAGAGACATGAAATTAATCCCTCCCTATACTCTACCATGTCTCTTTAACTACTCCTTTTACACTCTCTGTTAAATTACATAAATTTGCATTACCCGTCAATTTTAATTTCATTTTTCGTTTCATTTCATTTTTGGAAGTGTTATCTGATGATCCGGCGTCCTTTAAAAGGGTTCTGGTGAAATAAATTATTATAATGGTATCTTAATGTGGTCTGTTTTTCTTTATAAATATATATATATATATATATATATATATATATATATATATATATTGTGTATATTTAAGCAGCATTTTTTCATTCACACATGTTTCATTAAATAATATAGACAAGTGTTGTCTATTTATTTTATGTTTATTTTAGATTGGATTAAAAAATATGGATCAATATTGTGATTTTCTTTCTTCGTTTAATGATAATGTTATTAAGCTTATCAGACGTTATGAAAAGAATTTACATAAAATAAACGGACAACACTTTCTATATTATTTAATGAAACATGCATAAATATATATATATATATACATACATACATACATATATATATATATATTTATATATTTATGAATATGTCCTGAAGATGGTCTACTAGACTGAAACGTCCGACGTTGACATTACATTAACATTAAAACTGCATAATTGCATATTAGGATTTTTGTTTGTGTTTTCCATATATTTTTCTTCATACTGTCGGATCTACATCCATATATTAACTTACATATATATATATATATATATATATATATATATATATATATATATATATATATATATGGTGTCTATAAAGTTCGTGTGAACTTAATAATTACACTTTATAATTTGCAAAAAGGATTAGAAAGAAGTAAATCTATATTTTTTAAGGTTTTATTGAAATTTTATTTAAGTTTCCACATGTCCTCCATCATTAGCAATACAAAGGGTAATACGATTTTGCAGTTCATGGAAAAAAAATTGCCAACTGATTTACAGTAATGCTTGAAATCACATTAGTTATTTTAGCTATACTTAAAAATAGGTACATTAAACTTTATAACATTTTTTACAGATTATTTCTATTGCAGATACAAATAAAGTTATAAATTTTTTAAAGTGCACACGAACTTTATGGACACCCTGTATATATATATATATATATATATATATATATATATATATATATATATATATATATATATATATATTCTTCACTAACTTAAAAGCCGAGCAATGGGGCAGCATTTAAGCTAGCTCCTGCGGAGGGCGCTTGATTGGACCTTTGGCGTGTTCAGGTGTTTGAGAATCCCTAAGTCTTTGCATATTCTCAGCATTGGAAACTGTCCTGGCTGCCGTTTGATCTGTGTTCTCATTTACACGGGACTTACTTTTCCTCGCTGCAGCCTTGGCTCTTAAGATTGCAATCTGGTCCTCTGTTGGTGGAGATTTCTTTTTGCGAGGCATACCGCTGCTGTATGCGATAGACAACAATAAACTACAGAAGAACTCGAAATTGATCTCTGCATTTAAATATTAAATATTTAAGCTTACCTTCCCAGCAAGTGAAATAAAGCGTTTAGTTCGACATTCCAACCACCTGAAGAAGGCCGGAGTGTACAACAGCCAAAACGTTGTAATAAATATGGCGACAAAGATGAGGTCAATAGTCCGAATAATATTAATAGTGTACATAATACCTTGTCTCAGAAATATAAACAGATACTGAAAGGCCGAAACGTTGTAATAAATATGGCGACAAAGATGAGGACACTAGCCCGAATAATGTAAATAATGTACATAATACCTCATCTCAGAAATATAGACAGATACTGAAGTATTTTGGGATTGTATCTTGGATTGTACATTTAACAGCGATTACTGTAAACAGTCAAAAACGAAGAATTTGTGGACGTATATTTATATGAACTTTTTTCCTTGCTTTGGTGTGAAGAACATGCTCCTAAAAGTTTGTAAAGTTAATATATATATATATATATATATATATATATATATATATATATATATATATATATATATATGTTATTTCATTGTATCTTGTGAATATATTCTTAACTGGAAGCAATAGTAACAAGCCTAATACATGACAGCTCATCTAGACAAGCATGAACTACATACCCACACCTAATCTCTAACCTATATATTTTTTTTTTCTACTTTAGTTTTGATGCTTCTTTGGATTCGTCCAATAAGACAACACCCATAAAATTTTTTTAAATCTTATTCCCCATACTACTTAAAATCTTCAATATAATATCACTCCGCTCTCAAAAGTAAAGGTAAATTACTGGGAATTCCGAACTGAATCCTTTATTTAATATCCTGTGATGTCTAAGGATATCGTTTCCACTGAGTACAGTACACACTATCCGATCCAGGGATTGAACTCACAACTAATTTCACAAAACAATGGTTTTACTCCACTAGGTCATTTGTAGGACAATTTGCAGGAGCAGATTTAGAACAATAACAAAACTAATATAAAAAAAAAAACTATGAAAAAACTGAATGCAAGTACAAACTGTCCGACCAAGGGATTGAACTCACAACCAATTCCACAAACCAATGGCCGTTTGTAGGACAATTTACAGGCGTAGATTTAAAACAATAACTGAACAATGGTAAATAAAATTAAAAATTAAAAGACATGATCAGTGAAACAAGTGCAGTCTAGCCCGTAGATTAGGAGTAATGGATAGCGGCTCGGATTGAGGAATCGGAGAGAGGAGTTCGAATTCTAGTCGAATCCATTACTTACGTGCTAATACCCTTAGGAAAGGAGTGAATCCCCTTCTTCTCCCCCCACCCCAAGCTATGGGCAAAGAGCAGGACAGACCGGGTTCTATAGTTTCTTGGATGGCAACTGGTCTACTGCAGAAAGTAATGGTAACCTACTGCGGGAAAAAATCTGCCTCATCAAAAGATCGAAAGATACATGATCGCCTAAGAGTGTATCACGCATGGCACATAACTGATATGATTATTATATTATTGGGAGGCATGGTGGATTAATGGGTAGCTGCTTGGATTGAGGAGAGCCGGGTTCGAATTCCAGTCGAATCCATTACATTCACTTACGTGCTAATATCCTTGCGAAAGGTGTGAATCACTTATCTTCTCCGTCCAATAAATGGGTAAATAGCAGGACAGACCGGTTTCTATAGCCTACGATGGCAACCCATCTACCGCAGAAAGAAATTACAATCTACTGCGGGAAAAAATCTGCCTCGTCAGTCATGTATCGAAAGATACATGATCACCTAAGCGTGTATCACGTATGGCACATAACTGGCTGAATTTCTACGTGTCGCCAGAATTTTTTTTATCTCCTATGAAACAATATGGCACATAACTGACTCATAATTCAAGGTAATGCTTAAAAAATAAAATAAAGCTATTATCAAACACGAATTGTTTTAAATAAAATTCAGAACATGTCTATGTTTATATGACCATATGAGTTTCAGCTTCTAAACATATTATTAAACATATAGATAACATCTTGTTTCAGAGTCGTGGCTTTTATTATGTATGCAAAGCGCAGCGTAAATTATGTATCGTATAGATTTATAAATAAATCTATACGATACGATATCTTACTATGTCAATATAATATAAATGAATTTCTAAGAAATCTTTAAGAAATGATTTACAATTTTACTATATAGGAAGAAATGGATTCCAAGTGGCCAGGCATTTATTCAAAATGTATTGGAATAATGGGGATATTATATTGATAATTTAAATAAGGTATCGAGCAAAAGGCTTCAGAGAGAAAATGATTGTCAGTAGTTAGCAGTTGACGCAAGTATTGATGACTGAATAGGGCCACTATATGTAGAATATATATGCATTAGTAATGATTTTACCATAAAAAATATGTAATCGAGAAGAAAGGTATTGTAAGTATTCAGGAATTAATGATGGCATTAATAAAAATATGTAATCGAGAAAAAGGTATTGTAAGTGTTCAGGAATTAATGATGGCATTAATGACAGAATGGGGGCATTATATGTAGAATATGAATACATTGATAATGCTTTTTATAGAAATGCTTAGAATTCAGAAAGAAATGTATTGTTAGAGATTAGCAGTTAATATAAACATTACTGACAGAATTAGACTAATATATTGTTATGGACTCGACCAGTGTGTACTTGTACTGCTGCCAGTGAATACCCGGTAGATAGATAGAGATACACTGGTACAGTGATACAGTGAGGTAACCGCTTTGTAGGAGTCACAGTTGCGAGCACGTAGACTCAGAGGGAAGTCATACTTCGATACTGAATTTCCCAGACTGTATATATATTATTATTGCTACTAACCGCATTTCTGGATCTACTAACCGTATTACCAATTGTATTATTACGTCAATACATTTATTTGCTATATTTAATTCCTGCGTTTGTCATTCATTTGAGACCGGATTCATCCCGGAATCCACAACATATATGTCTGATGTAAATACATTTTTAGTGATTTTAATATTGAAATATATTGCTAACGGTTTTATATTGAAATGCATTGTAAATTAGTTTACTATTGTGGGTTATTTCACTATATAATTACATTGGAAATTCTGGGCGTGCATTTAGTGATACATTGAATTTTAACAACTCCAGGGAGGATAAAAACAAGGAGATGCTTATACTTAACATTATGAGAGGCGGCTGATGTTTCTGGGACACATCATGAGGAAGGAGGGCCTGGAGAATCTGATACTCACAGGTCGAATAGAGGGAAAGAGAGATAAGGGAAAACAACGCATGACATACCTAGCGGCGTGAAGCAAGTGGATGACAGAACATGGTCTGGGGGAGTTGGCAGAGGGAAGTTGCTTGTTGAGAGCTGCAAGAGATGGAGGTAGGCGGAGAGCCATGATCGCCTAAGTCCTGAAAAAACATTGCACATAGAAAGAGAAAAAAAAAAAAGAAAAATTAGTACATTTGTAACCTGTGTGTTGTGTTCAATGCGACATGAAGTTCCCCAGAAAGGAACGGAAACACTCCTCCCCTGACTAGTAATATTTATCGACAATAGATACATCACATCTGGCATGAGGATACAAAAATGAACTGCTGCTAAGCTAGGATAACGGAAATACGGTTCTATAGAAGGATGCTAAGGATAGCGTGGACCAAGCGTGTGAGCAACGATGAGGTTTTAGAGAGGATGCAAACAAGGAGGAGGCTTACACTTAACATCAAGAAGACGTAATGAAGAAGGAGGGCTTGGAGAATCTGATACTCACAGCTCGAACAAAAAAAAATGACAGACAAGGAAAATAACGCATGGCGTACGTAGCGGCCTTAAGCAAGTGGATGCCAAAACGTGGTCTGCGAGAGGGGGTAGCGGAGAGAAGGAACTTTTAAGAGCTGCTAGGGATAGAGGGAAGTGGAGAGCCATGATCGCCTACGTCCTGAAAGGACATGACACATAAAAAGAAAAGAAAGGAATAACTCAAGGGGAACAGAAATTTATATTTCTTCTATGGAGGTCTGATTTTAGGTTAGGTTACGAAGATTTAGTCTTGTTATCCCATTGCATGTTGGCAACGAACAGTACCGTATACTAGTCATTTTAATTACCTGTTATTAAACGATAATTATTTATAACTACCTCTAATATATATATATATATATATATATATATATATAATGATCATGTTCCTGGGTGGTCATATCGGAGAATTGATGCGTATGTTAGACGTGACCGGTCTGTGATGCTACGATGGTGAGAGAGTGGATCTATAAGAATATACTGTAATCGCCACATAATACACGTGCTTGCCGAAATCGATGTTTCGTAAGGACAGAAGTGCAAAACAAGGTACCAGTAGTAACGCGAGGTGGGGTCGATTGGGAAAATGAATTTTGCTCTGTTGTGTTCAGTGATTAAAGGGGTCTCTGTCAGATAATAAAAAGGCAGATAATAATAATAATAATAATAATAATAATAACAACATGCAAGATTATGTATAATAATAATAATAGTAATAATAAAAATAATGATAAGAAGAACAACATGCAAACGCATGAGTAATAATAATAATAATAATAATAATAATAAAATAATAATCACAGCACCCAAGAGAATTAAGAATTTAAAAAATAATAATTACAACATTCAATAAATGATAATAATAATAATAATATTCACAATAATAATAACAACCTACAATAGTAATAATAATAATAATAAGAAGAATATGTAAGAGAATGAGTAAAAATAACATGCAAGAATATTAATAATAATAAACGCAGCCTGCAAAAAATGAATAATAATAATAATAATATGCAAGAAAATGAATAATAATGATAATAACTTGCAAGAGTATGAATAATAATAATAATAATAATAACCACAAAAGGCAAGAAAATGAATATTATTATTATTAAATAATAATAATAAAAAAATAATAATAAGATGCAAGATTATGGATAATAATAAAAAAAAAACAATAATAATGGTAATAAAGATAATAATAATAAGAATAAGAATAACATGTAAGAGTATAAATAATAATAATGATAATAATCACATTCAAGAGAATTAATAATAATAATAATCACAACCTGAAAGAGAATTATTAATAATAATGATAATAAAATAATAATAATAATAATAAAAATGAATAATAATAAATAATAATAATAATAATGATAATAATAATAATGGTAATAATAATGTAATAATAATAATAATGATGATAATAATAATAATGATGATAATAATAATAATAATAATGATGATGATAATAATAATAATAATAATAATAATAATAATGGTAATAATAATAATAATGATGATGATGATGATAATAATAATAATAATGATAATAATAATAATAATAATAATGATGATAATAATAATAATAATGGTAATAATAATAATAATAATGATGATGATGATGATAATAATAATAATGATGATAATAATAATAATAATAATGATAATAATAATAATAATAATAATAATAATGATAATGATAATGATAATAATAATAATAATGATAATAATAATAAATAATAATAATGATGATGATAATAATAATAATAATGATAATAATAATAATGATAATAATAATAATGGTAATAATAATAATAATAATGATGATGATGATGATGATGATGATAATAATAATGATGATGATAATAATAATAATAATGATAATTTTTGTCATTTTTGTGTTTGAATCTTGCAACTGCTCAGACGGTTTATTTCTGGATTGTTGCCTGTGTATAAAGCAAGTGACATCGACACCGGCCGTCTCAGGTTTACGACTGAAGAATAACATATTTCAATGCATAAATACATTTTAATGATCGCGCAGTTGGCGTTGGCGTCGGGAATTAGTTGCGTGCGCGCATTTCAGATCGGATATAATGATTGGTTGAAATACGGGCGCATGCGTTCCCGTATATATCGACCGAACATCAAGTAATTTACGCACATTTCAAGATGTGCGCATTGATACAACTAACAACCATAAGTGTGCATATTTGAATTCATTTCGACTGTAAGTAGGCTATTTAATATGCGTGGGCATATAGGCATTTAATTTCAAATATAGAATAGTGTAGGTATGTAGATATGGCATATTTAAGTCTGGCCCGAGGGATAAGGATAACTATAAAGAGAAGGAAAATTCGATTTATTTAAGTGTTAAGGTTTCGGCTCTTAGGACACTTCAAAGTAGTGTAATGACTGACAAGCTTGTCTCGCTAGATCAATTACGACCGAGTAGTGAGTTCGATCCTCACTGGCTGCTTTACACTTTTGGCTTTGTACTACATTTAAGCTAAGCTTAGATGATCATTTTAGGGCACTCCGACATATTGTAATAGAAAGAAACAAATATAATATCTGTCCTCCTGTATAGCTGGGCAATCTCCCCAAATATAAAGAAGAGGCTTGAAACAACAGAAATGTGGTTCTACCGGAGGATCCTGAGGATTCCATGGACAGAATATGTGAGCAACGACGATGTTTTGGAGAAAATTGAAATAAAAATGAAACATGCATAACATCAGGAAGAGGCAGTTTTCTGGGGTATGTAACGAGGAAGGAGGGCTTGGAAAATCTGATACTCACGGGGCAGATGGAGTTAAAGAGGGGCAGAGGAAAGCAGAGCGTAACATAATTGATGAGCTTGAGTAAATGTATAGCAGAACAAGCTTTGGGAGAAATAACGAGACAAAACTTATTTAAAACTATAAGAGACAGAAAGATGTGGAGGGCCATGGTCGCCTATGTCCTGAAGGGGCACGAGACATAAAATAAGAAAAGAAAGGTGTTCAATACTTACTGAGTGACTCCGAATTTCGGATTTGTGACTCATCTAAACTACGCTTAGATAAACATTTTAGGGAACTTCGAATTGGTGTAATGGTTAGAAAGCTTGGGAACGGCGCCATAGACCGTTCGACTGTCGAACTCTCTGCCTCGGCAGAGAGGAGCCCGGACGAGGCTTTGGGGAGGTAGACAGACCCTGAACGCGTTTAGACGGGTTCTAAGGGAATATTTTTCGGCCGAACCTACAGGCTCGGAGAACCCACGATAAACTCGGCCTTGTGCTATATACATCCCTCGTGGCGGGGGGCTGTTAAATATTAATGGTTAGCAAGCTTGTCTTGCTACATCAATTACAACTGAGTAGTGAGTTCAATCCTTATTGGATACCCTAGAAAATTATAAGTAATAATACCGTTGCTGCAATGAATGAATGAACGAATGAATGAATGAATGAATGAATAATAATAATAATAATAATAATAATAATAACAGCATGCAAGAATATTATTAATAATAATAGTAGTAATAATCAGAACATGCAAGAAAAAATATAATATGCTGTGGACATTCTTATACACCCTATACGAAACTCAACTTTCCGGCTGTCAACGAATATAAACATTTTCAAGACATCATCAAATGTCAGCCCGCCGTCTGCTCGTATTATAAACTAACTCCCACTTCTTGCTATTTTTAAACCAGCGTGGCCATATAGTTGTGTAAAATACAACCTAGTTTGTACGTTATTTACATTATTCGGACTATTGTCCTCATCTTTGTCGCCATATTATAATGTTTCGGCTATTGTCTTCAGGTGGTTGTAATATCGAACTGGACCCTTTATTTCGCTCACTGGGGTAGACTGTTCTAGTTCCATATGCCATGTTTAATGTATGTCACTTATCAGTTATCTTCTGTTAATTCCCCTTTCCAAGTTCTCCACTGCCTTAACCAGGTATTGAACTCACACTCTTTGGGTTCTGTCACTGAATCTAACTGACGCCTTTATACACTGTGCCATGTGTCTTTGAGGACTTCTGTGTATGAATTTCTGTCTTCAGCAACCGTTTTTTATCAGAGCTCATATTGCAATTTTTGTTGTTATTATTGCTTTTCTCTGGCACTTCTTATTACTGGTTCCCATATTGTATTCATTTCTATGCTGGGTCCACTGTGCCATGTGTCCCTGAAATAAAGGGTTCAGTTTGACATTGATATTATTACTATTTTCACTATTTACATTATTCGGACTAATGTCCTCATCTTTATCGCCATATTTATTACAATAATATTTATTACTTCTTCAGGTGGTTGGAATGTCGAACTGAACTCTTTATTTCGCTCACTGGGGTAGACTGTTCTAGTTCCACGTGCCATGTCTAATGGATGTCAGTTATCAGTTATCTCCTGTTAATTTCCCTCTGAATGTTCTCCACTGCCTTAACCGGGTATTGAACTCACACTCTTTGGGTCCTGTCACTGGATCTAACCAACGCCTTTATCCACTGTGCCTGTGTATGAATTTCTGGGTATTATAAACCTAATGTCCTCAGTTATCATTTATTACCAGTGCTCATATTGTAATTTATGCTGTTATCATTGCATGTTTTTACCAGAGCTCATATTTCAATTTTTGTTGTGTTCCGAATAACGTAAATAATGTACATAATACCTCACCTCAGAAATATAGACAGATACGACCTAGTTTGGGACGTATTTTTATTCTATTTTGCGTTGGTTATTACTGCAAAGTATCATATCGAACTTCTAAATGATTTCCCAGGAAGGTGGTTGTCCAGGGAATGGAACAAGTGGTAATCTGTTGGCGCAAAGTAAAGTGAATGGCACAGATTCTTCCGTTCTACATTCGGCCTGTTATTATTATGGAGGGACAGTACAGCCATGCAATTAACCAATGTTGGATCCTTATGCTTCAGAACCTGTTGCACACATTCCAACCACTGCGAGTACAGATCCATTACGATGATTTGGCCCATTGGTAAGCAGCTCATAGTGCACAACTTGTCGACTAATCCAGATGATCTTACGGAGGTTTTGAGGAGCGTGGAATCACCGCTTAATTGCTGGTGTCCTCAGGTCCACCCTGCCCCGAGATGGTAGCACCTCTTAGGTTCCCAGCTATGGGCAAATAGTTAACACACAAACTTGTGTAAAAATAGGTTTTAATACCAGAAATATTTGTAATAAAAAAAGTATTACCAGCAATAATTTTTGAAGGAAAAATTATTGTCAGCAATATTTAAAAAATACCAGCAATACAAACAGCTATACATTCTTTGTAAAAAAAATATGACCAGCTATAGATTTCTTCAAGGAAAAATATTCCCAGAAAGAGATTTTCGAAGAAAAACATTACCAGCAATAAAAATTTTGTTGGCATTAAATAACCCATTAAGATGTTGATATGCCGCAAAACAAATCAAAGCAAACCAAACCAAACCAGATGATCTTACGCGGGCATAGAGATAGTCTTGTGGTGTGAGATACAGGTTTCCATGATGACAACCAAGGTCTGGCATGTTTGGAAGTGTCATACAGGACCCGCTTTTCGCCATTGGTGAGCACTAGATCAAATATGAGTACATTTTGGCGCCAAGAGAAAACTCGAAAATGGCTGTCACTTGTTGCTTCTGAAAGTTGCTTTCTGAAAGTTTGTGGTATACCCACATGCTCAACTTGTACACATTTCCTATGACGTGAGGTTTGGCCGTTTCATCACAGCCTGGAAGCATTTGACAAGGTCACCACAGGTTTAGGTGTTGTCCTCCTCCAAGGCCGCTTTCAGGGCCTCATCATCCACGACCCGTAGCCAGCCATTCCGGTGTTCATCACAACGAGACAGATCGATCGATTTGAACATCTGACCAGTCTTGACTGTTCGAAATCATAATTACTACGCATGATTTTTAACAGTTTTGTAGGAACGGCACTTTACAATATTTCTTCGAGTCGATATTGGCAATGCCAGGCGTAATGATTAAATCCAGAGCATATGTAGCAACTGATGTTGAAAGGACACTTAGTGGAGGGAACGCCCGTTTTAATTGGAAGAGTGGCTACCGTGACTAGTTCTTCAGCTGTTATCTTTCATAACAGCACTGGATCTAGCTAGTAGTTGTCTTAATTTCATCCCGTCCATCCTCGAAGACGCCCATAGCGTTCCTCTCACATAGCTCAGCAATCTCGCCACAAAAGCACGTCAGTCCCAGCTCCGATATTCCTCCAAACGACAAAACGAGCTTTCGTAAGACTGCAAGATACACATTGACAGACTCTTCCGATCCTATATATCTAGCCATAAGCATTTCGTAGTTCATGAATTTGTCTTTGTCTATATTTCTGAGATGAGGCATCATGTACACTATTTACCTTATTCAGACTTGTGTCCTCATCTTCGTCGCCATATTCATTACAACGTTTCGGCCGTTGTACGGTCCGGCCTTCTTCAGTTGGTTGGAATGTCGAACTGAACCCTTTATTTCGCTCCCTGGGGTAGACTGTTCTAGTTCCACGTGCCATGTTTAATGGATGTGAAGAAGGCCGGCGTACAACGGCCGAAACGTTGTAATAAATATGGTGACAAAGATGAGGACAATAGTCCGAATAATGTAAATGGTGAATTTGTCTGTTGAAAAAGTAATTCGTATAGCTCTCTTTGTTTCTACGACGTCTGTCTTTTGCTCCTCGCGAAGCTGTTGATACACGACAAAGTCATTGTCGTTCAAACTTTTCTTCACGAAGCTGTTGATACACGGAAGTCATTGTCGTTCAAAAGCTGTGGAAGCATGTTTTACAGACCTTTTATCCTGCACATTCTATAAACAGGCTCTGCTTTTTTTTTAGTTCTTCAAGTACAGCTGGGCTCGTAGATGTACTATTGAATTGAGGAATCATTTTCATATCAAACGGCTTGTCTGCCATGTCTTAAATGCCAAAATAGCTTGTTTGGCAAAATTCCACTAAGTCCAAATCTCCATTCACACACATGCATCCTCCTTGTAAACATTTGTTTGGTAGGAAAGGTCAATTGCTTTTAGTTTTATAGCAATCAGGTGGAACCATTCCAGTTCTTCAATTTGTGGAGCATGGAAATGGATTAGCATATTTTTCTATCTAATCCACTCCACCCAGTAAAACTTGAACCCCGACTATTTAGCAGAAGCTAATTTACATGAACTCGCTGACCCCATTCAGTGGCGATGCATTTTTTCTTATTTTTTTTCTTTCTCTTTTCTTTTTTTTCTTTTGCAAAGCCTCGAAAGCTTTTTAGCCTACGGGATATGTCTCCATTTTCTTCTGTACATCCGGATAAAAATAACTTTTTGAGTGGCACGGTATTTCAGTTCTAGGCGGGACTTGGTAGAAGATGGTGAGCATTCAGGGCGATCAATCATCCCCCACCCCAAATTCGAGAAAATGTGGCAAGAAATTCGTGAAAAGATTCCTAACAATCAATCAGATTTCTCGCATGAACAGAATTAGTTATAGAGTCCGCCAGGAGATGCAAATACAGATTCTTTCTCGAATATACATAAATACATATACATACACACATATATATATATATATATATATATATATATATATATATATATATATATATATATATGTATGTATGTATGAATAAAGACAAAAGGAAAGGTTTTCTTTACAGATGGGTTTCGTCCTCTGATAAACTTCATCAAGGCAAATTTGATTTTGTTTTGTAACCTGTATTTTTAAGCAAAAGTAACAAAGATCGTTAGATTCTTAAATTTGAGAATGGTTGGAAATATTCCTCAAGCTGACTGTGAAAGACATTTTAAATTCCGGAGGATGATATAGTCAGTCTGGATAAAATCCGTCATAGAAACGAAACGTTTTTGTTTTGTCTTTATTCCGTCTTTTAACAGACATATATTGTCTTTTAACAGATATATCTTATTTATAGCTGAATATATATATATATATATATATATATATATATATATATATATAATATAATTTGGGGATTTAGGCAAACCATTATAGTAATTTGTCGAGTCTAGAGGGGTCCTCAACAGAATGCAGAAAGCATTGGAAGGCAGTGCGCATCCACTACCGAGATTCGAAGCCAAACCGTTTCGATACAATGCAAGCGTCATACCAACTGGACCAACAGGCCTCGTTGACGAAGAAGAAACTGAATAGACTCGAATATGGCGCAGCTACTCGCCTTTTTGTGGTGATACTCATCCAAGTATTCATAACCCAACGGCTTTTGCCCCAAGAGCCACTTTCTTTTCCCCCGAATCGCTCCATTGGGTCAAGCAAGGATATGCAATTATATATATATATATATATATATATATATATATATATATATATATGTATGTGTGTGTGTGTTATTTTTAAACCCCTTTTTTCTCCTTTTTTTAATTTTAAATTAATATTTCATTCTTCATATAACCTCAAGTTTATGTCATAAGTTTAATATACCGGATTGATTTTAGAACACTTCTTCCCTTTAAGACAAATAACTTCCACTCTCCACTATGCATTAGATTTTCGACAGGTTGATTTGTTTTAATTTTCACAGTCACGACCGATATTTTCGTCTGCCGAAAATATATATTCCCCATATGAGGTGGTAATTGTGGACTAATGCGACAATAGTAATTGTGATGCGGGAATAATGGTTGGTATTTAATTTTTTTTTGTTATACGTTTGGCATAAATTGTGATAATAGGTATTTGTTTTCATGACTGCATTTGGAAATTATTTCTGATCTTATGTTTATATATATATATATATATATATATATATATATATAAGTATGTATAGGGTATTCGGGCTAAATCTGAAAAAGTTCAATTTTTATTTTTTCCTATTAGTTTGGAATATCTGTAAACAGTGAAAGGCGATGTGAAATCTTTTAAAGGTGTCAAAGTTACCTGACATCGACGCGTGGAAGCCACTTGAATGTTAAAAAAATTGTAACATGCATCAGGATGATTTGTGCCTGGCATCAAAATGCTGCAATCATGACAGCTGCTCAATATTCCTTGCACCCCATGAAAGTAATAAGACGTGAAATGGAGCGCTGCAAACTAGACTGTGGCTCGTAGACATTCTGATTGTCTTTGCACGCCAGAATGCATCGAACAACTGCAGAAGTAATGGATGATTCAGACAAGAGAAGGCGGTTTGTTTTTGCGTGGGGCAGAAAATCTGTGTTTCCATTTCCACCATGAAGCTGACCTTGAATAAGGAGTTCCGCTACTAGTCATACATGAGGTGTAAAGCTTAACTTACAGAAAAGAATCGAAAAAGAGCATCTGACAAAATCAAAGAAACTCCTGAACAAAGTGTTGAACGAGAGACAATCTGGAATTTTTGCCAGGATAAGCTGCACCACACCCAGAACAACAGACGGCTTACCTACAAATCGTATGACGTTCAGCTTGACATGAAGAGCAAGTTTTCCCAAATTTTGATGGTTTTTGGGCGTGTCTCTTGTGAGGGTGAAGTCATGCCACCTCATATATTTGAACAGGGGCTCAGGCTTAATTCAAATAGCTATGTGAAGTTGCTGAACATTGCGGTCAATCCTTGGTTAGAGAGGGTGTTATGGCACTTTACCCATAATAACATAATGCACTATTCCATACGTAATAAACACTGCGCCTCAAGAGGAAGCAGGGAGTTCAGTTCGAAGTCGGGAGACCGGCTGATCGGCTGATCGGTTGAACTCTCTGCCATCGGGCGGGGTGGAACCCGAACAAGGCTACGCCGAAGGGCGGAGTCTCTTTCGGGGAGGTAAACTGACCCTGGACCCGTTTATACGGGTTCAAAGGGCATATTTGGGAGGGTGACTAAATACTGTTCAATCTGAAGTCTGGAGTGAAGTCCGTCAGGAGTCTGTCAGTCAGTCATAGCGAGCTAGTCAGTCAGTCGAGTCAGAGGCAGTCCGAAACAGAATCGCGTTCAGACAATTACTACTAAACCTGATTGTTCGTACTAACACTTTCTACTTCTCTGTATATATTCCTGTTTGTAATATATCTGTGTTATTCCATATACGTGTTCGAGTTCTTCTTTATTGGTTCTACCTTGGACTATCACCGTCGTACAAGGAACCGGACCATAACAGAGGGTATCTGCTGGAAGACCATGTGTGTGACAGCAAGATTCAGTTCTCTATCCCACCGCCTGGAAGAGCAGCGACTAGTGCCCTGACTCTTTCATTGTAATCGCATTGATTCTTATGTCTGGGGCGCAGTTTAGAAAGAAACCGACCGCACTGTCTGTAACATCAAGAGCCAGCATATCGACAACATTAAAGGGGCGTTCTAGGCTCTGTCTACAGAAACTGTGAAGGCAGTATGTACCAGAGTGGGTTAGAAGCCGTGTAGACGCTGACGGTGGCTTGTACTTGGATAATGATAACTTGTATGCCACTTTTTTTATTTTTCCAATAAATTGATTTTTAGTTTAGATATTCACTTTGCTTACCTCTCAAAAACTGTCAAATTTATGCCGCACACCCTATTGTTGACCATGTTAACCATAGTCTATGAATATAGAATACATCGCAGTACGTAATCTGTTCAATGAAACAACGTTAAAGATTAATACTCACATGTCCGACACTCTAGTGAATCTGCCTATATTGCCAATACCACCAGCAGGTGTTCCGTAATTCTTCAGTCTTCGATATCAAAGGCTGGTCGTGAGTTTTCGGGAAAAACATGGCCGCCATTATACACGTCACATTGAATATTTTGAGCCTTCTGATTGGTTAACCCTTCTATTGGTGAACTATAAAATGAGTCAGCTCATTTTGATGGCTCACTGGTACACCAGGGTATCCAAAAATTCCAACACACACACACACACACACACACACACACATATATATATATATATATATATATATATATATATATATATATATATATATAAATCCCAAACGTTCCACTGTTCGTAGCATTTACTTTTTAAAATTTGCTCAATACAAAGTAGAGCAATATATTATTATTATTATTATTATTATTATTATTATTATTATTATTATTATTTCTATTATAATAGATTATAATCAAAACATGTTGAAATCGCTACATAAAACTTTCATGTTTCAATACTATTATTGTACTTTTTCAGGCGATGGCTAGTAACAGGTGATTAAATGCTATTTAAGAAAATTTAAAAACAAAGTGTTACCTCTTTTCCGAAATTTAAATGGTGGGAAAGATCAGTATTGGAAATAGACTTGTGGGTATGTCTTGATTAACCAATGAAATGTCAGATCTACGCTAAATACAAAAGTAAGCTTAGAGTGTGGAGTGGGTGAGTTATTTTTTTCATGTCATGATAAACCCGGAACATAGACAGACCATCATTTACAATTGCTGAATTTTACATGAAATCGGAAAGGAGTTCCACAGGCAAGAAGTGCGAGGAAAGAATATATTAAAATAGAACTGGCGGCTCCAAATAGCTAGTAAAAGAATGATACCTAGTTGCCAATCTAGTACGTTTAAATTCATGTAGTCACTGAACGATGGAGAACAGTGCATCAGAACAATTATCATGAAGGTATTTGTAGAAAAGAGTGAGAGAATCCCAGTCACGTCTGTGTGAAAGTAACTGAAATCGGGATACCAGAATAAGATAATTTTGTCGAGAATCGGGAGATAGAAGCACTACAGGTGCAATATTCAGTGCATGGACGATTGGTAGATTTATAAATGTACAAGATAAATTCTCACGAGAAGAATTGTCTTACATGATAAAGTGGACAAACCTTCTTAGCAGCAGACCTAGCAACTGATTCGCTATAATCATTCCCCTTCATCTCAGTTGAAAATGTGAGTCCAAGAAGTTGCAAAGAGTTGGGGATTAGCATCAGCCATGCTGGTGACAGGTAGAAAGCTTCTCTGTGGTGATTAAGAGAAAGCAGGTTTGTTTTGTAGGCGTTCAAATTTACAAGCCATTCCTTGTCCCAGTTAACAACTGAATGGCGGTCCTTTCCAAGAGCATTTGACAGTTCTACTTTGTAGGATCTGTCGAACTTGCTAAGATGGGCGTAAATAGTTATCAACTGCATAGATACCTACTTGAGAACTGATGATATCGGGAAGGTTACTGATGAAGATCAGAAACTGCGTAGGTTTGAGAATAGAGTCTTGAGAGATCCCTGCATTAATATGAAATGGTCTAGAAGCGTGTCCTTTCAGTACGATTACATTACACGATTTGTTAGGAACGATTGGATTAAGCCAAATATTTGTCCAGATACACCGTGTCCTTTGAGCTTGTAAAAGAAGGCCAGTATGACAGACTCTGTCGAAAGTTTTGCGATTTCGACCCCCACAGCCCCAGCTTTGCTGTTCTTATCCAAAACTTGACAAACAAATTCAGTGATGGCTGCTAACACATCAGCGGCTGACCTGGAGAAACCAAAGATATTTCTTATCTAAAAGGAAGTTCGATGCTTAGCCAATTCGGCATTGATAAGAAAGGATTTGTCAATTGGAAAATAATTCATCACCAAGAAGATTGTAAAAATGTTTTTGATTTCTGTCAAAATTGGAAAGTGAAGATTGTGAAAGTCCAGCCCATATGACGCATTAATACTCCGAACTGATTTGACTCTTGTAAAGATAGAAAAAATAATTTAGCTTTCAATTCAATGGAGGAGATAAGATATTACACAGCAGGCCAGCAATCTTTTCTTTGTTTCTAAAGACATCTTCTTCTTTTTTTATACTTTGCTTAGTTTCTGAAAGGCATCTTCCTATTTTTCTATTTGCTTTCGGATGTCTTTTTCGTATTTATCCATTCAGAAATATTCATAAGTGGCATAAATTTGGTATATACCTCAATAACTGAATTGACAGACTGAAAGATACCCTCTCTTGTTTGTAAAGTCCGTCCAGGCTGTTGAAGGTCATGGCTCTCCACTACTACCTAACCTTTGTTGTTGTAACTTTTTGATCATTTATCACCCTTTTTCTTCCTGTTCTGCCACCAATAAAACACCCGTTAAGTCGGTTACTTGCTATTTTCTCTTGTCCCTCTTGAATTTAATAACGCCTCTGGGTGTCAAATTTTCTCGACACTCTTTCTTTATTATGTCTCTCAGAAATTGTCTCTTTTTGATTATAAGTATTGGTTACATTGTTATTCCTGTTTCCCTCATGACTACCTTTTTGCTCACAATGTTTTGTCCATGATATTCTTAGCAATCGTCGGTAGAACAGATTCTGTCGCTTGAAGCTTATTCTTCATCTGTAAAAATTTACAGCTTTAAAATTTGTGCAGTATAGAAATAGATCCTATTTTAAAAACGGAAAAATGCCTTGAGAAAGAATTATTGAAAGCTTTGAAAGCGAAGAAGGGGTAAGAATTTTTTTTTTTATTTCAGCATTTGCCAAGAAATTCTCTTTTTTATTCGAAGAGAAAATAAAAAGAGAAATAATGGCTTCTCGGAGAACAAAGGGATGGTTGATGGAAATGAAAGAAGTAAATATATGAGAAAAGATTTTAGAAAATGAAAACACAAATGTCGTGAAAGAAGAAAAGTAAATAGATAAAGAAATAAAATTGAAAGAGTTGATTTCAAAAATGGAAATAGAGAAAGAGGAAAAAAACGAAGAGAAACGTGAAATCGAAAAACGACAAAGTTCAGAATAAAGAAAGAATGAATAAGAGAAGGAAAGAGAAAAACAAAGAAACTGTGTAAAGAAAATGAAAAAAAAAAGAAAATCGAGGGGAAGTTTGAATGGAGGGTGAGGGGAAAGAAAACGAAAAAAAAATACCCCCTCATAAAACTCACAGAAATACCTCCCACATAATTGTAAGACATTAAAAGCAATGGTGTTTTCATCGATCTGAGTTACTATTATATGGGATATAAATGGTGTTCCAATAAGTTGGACCGATTTTAATCGTCTAATGATTTCTTTTCTTTTTCTTTCAGATTTGGTGGACATTAGGGCGATATTTTTTCCACACATAATTGCCATGACTTAAATAACATGATCCAATAGAAAAATAAATAAATTTTCACCAATATCACTGATTTATTTACTGCTGACTTTGATCCGTCTTAATGAAACACCCTTATATATAATCCGTCTTAATGAAACACCCTTTACTTCCTTCCATTTCTTCTTCTTCTTCTTCTTCTTCTTCTTCTTCTTCTTCATCATCCTGTACTTCTGCTTGTTCTTTCTGTTCTCCTCTTCTGTCTCTTCTACTTCTTTTTCCTCTTTTTTTTTCTTCTTTCTTTTCTCCTTTTATTATTCTTTCTGTCATACTTCATATTCTTTTTTTTTGCTCTCTGCTCATTTCCCTTCTTTTTTTTATTCTTCTTCCTGCTTCTCAGTATCTTTATCTTTTTGAAGGACATTTGCGCGATATTATTTTTCACACACAGTGATCTAATAGAGAAATAAATAAATTTTCACCAATAACAATGATTAATTTACTGCTAACTTTGATCCGTCTTAATGAAATACCTTTATATATAATCCGTCTTAATGAAACACCCTTCTGGGAGATATATATTTTATTTTTTTAAGCATATCACCCCCAAACAAGGTGGAAGTGCCACTAGCTCGCAAGGGGTTACAGAAAGTGAGACGAAGACTAAAGAGAGTGTTTGAGGAAAATATATAGAGAATGACAGAGATCGGGAACAAGGCATCAGAAGATGTCGATTGACATTACATTTGAATATTTGAAGAATACAGCTGTCAGGGAAGCAAGTAAGAGGAAGGTAGTTCCACTGACGGGAAGGACGAGAAGAAACTGTTGGAGTAGAAAAGACGGCTACATTTAACCGTTTCTCCAGTGAAAGAATGGGACTGAGATGCCAACCTAGTAGCACGCTTAAATTTATACAGTCTGGGAACCAGTGAATGTAGCTCGTCAGAGCAGATGCCATGAAAATACTTGTAGAAAAGGCAGCGGGAAGTCACAGCATGTCTGTGAGAGAGTGAGTGTAAACGAGATGCCAGATCAGGACCTATCACATTGTATATCCGTCTCTGGATTTTGTGGAGGACATCGAGATAAACAGTGGCTGCACCAGACCATATATGACAGCAGTATTTAATGTAAAGACGAATGGCTGATTTGTAGATTCGAAGGATGGACTTAGGCGAGAAATACCTTCAGGCGAGATACAGAGAAGCAACTTTCCTTGCGAAAACAATCAAGAAACCAAGAAAAGATGAAGTTGAATAATAAAAGAAAAAAATGAAACGATAAAGGGAAAATAAAATAAAACGTGGAAGAAAATAAAAAATGAAATAAAGTAAAAAAAAAGAAAGAAAAGTAGCAGATTTAACCTTATGAATGAAATCATTAAACTTCAAAAAGTCTTTGTTCAATCCGCGTCTAAAAATACTGGATATCGAATGCAGATTTTAACCTCACTATGTAGAAGATCGTTTTTTTATGTCTTAGACTGATTGGGCAACATAATCTTCAAGCTTTTTGTATAAATATCTTACGTGAACGAATTTTAACCCTTTGTGTCCTGCGTTCCTGAACAATTTTAACCCTTTTGCCTGAGCTCCTGAGTCAAAATTCGCAAATAATTGGTAAGTAATGTTTCACGGTTGATATAAAAATAATTACAAGTTTTTATCCACCGTTCAACATGTGGCTGGGCATTAAGTCATTTTTCTTTACCACTGTTCAACCGGTAGCTGGGAATTAAGTATTATTTTCTACCACTGTTCAACCGGTAGATGGGTATTACGTCATTTTTCTCTACCACCGGTAAAGCTGTGGTGAAGGCTCAAAAATTCAAGAAAGTTGAAAGTAATATTGAAAATGTATTTGAAAATATACAATGATATGTAGGGGATAGGTATCAAATGAAAAAGGATGCACAATTTTGGGCGCATTACAATCTTCCTGTTTTTGTACAAATCCTCAACTTTTGTTTGAGCTGTATGAAGCTACAATAACAAAAAAGTGGCAAAGAAGAAGAAAAAGATAAAAAACAATGAAAATACAAAAAAAGTGAAGGTATATCTCTATCTATAAAAGGCAGGATGTGTGTGTGTGTGTGTGTAACGAATGCACGGCAGCAATTTTCGATGGATTTGCCCCAAAATTTACATGTACATGCTCCAAGTTAACGGAAAGGCCAAGATCGACTTTGCATTTCCCAACTCCCATCGATAGTGGAAATAATCGGTTTTTTCATGTTTCTACGGCAGTTTTTATGTAGTTTGCAGCCATTTTGTACTGCCCAGAGTGAGAGCCAATAGCTGGCTGCCACGAATAGGCAGGAAGATTCTACTGGCCAGCGTGAGAGCCAACAGCTGACTGGCACGAATGTTAACTAGCATGCTAGTATGCAAAAAAAATCGATAGCTGCATTCGTCACAAGTGAGAAAAATTTAAATCTGCATGGCACTTTACTCCAATTGGTTCATTCGCTTGCTTAAACTCAACGTTGATTCTGATTCCGCAGAACTGGGTTGGGTGTGAAAAAGTATTTGTTGCTAACATTATTTTTTCATTCGGTTTTTCCAGTTACGAGTCCTTTTTTAAAGCTGATCGTTTTGTGTTCATTTTGTTTAGTTCTTTTTTCGTAACAGATTTAATGTTTACTATAGAGCTTAGAAAACATTCGCAGTGTGAGGTAGGCAAGAAGTAAGGCATGTAGAAACATCAGCACGGCAAAGGGCACTCCTTTAAAGGCAAGGAAGGGCAAAATATTTAAGTCAAGTGAGAGCGATTGCTGTATGAGTGGTACGATTTTTGAATCAAGCACGGGCAACGCCGGGACATGTTGCTGGTTTTATAATAATAGAAACATAAAACGGACATGGGGTGGCAAGTAAAGGGATAAAAAAAACAAAGAGGTCAAATATATATATATATATATATATATATATATATATATAAGCAGTAGAGAAACGGATTTCTCTGTTAATGTTGGTGACTTTGTTTAAAAGAAAACTGGAAGTGTTTCATTTTTTTTTTTTTTGATGAAGGTTGAGGCAAAGGTCTCCAATATTCGTCTTTGTATGGCCAAAAATGCATTGGAAGCGAGGAGAAACAAACAGCTATTTCTTTGTGACAATATTATTTAATGTACGGACTTGTTTATGCTCCACTTGACTCTCTTAAAACGTTTTTCTCTCAAGAAGATCCAAGTTTGTATACGCAGGTAAGATGCACTCGTTTGACACTAACATCGGGGGGAGTGGGTAGCAGTTATGACTGGGCCGCTCTTAGAGAAAAAGCCTCTACTAGTAAATCTACATGGACAACAGAAGCGCACACACACACACACACACACATATATATATATATATATATATATATATATATATATATATATATATATATATATATATATATACAGAATTGCTCGATTTGGGTCAGCATGACCTGATCGGAATGACGTATGCAGCTTGAGAATTTTACATAGATGTTTGTGTGCGGAGGTTGTGCACTTGTGTGTTCACGTTTTCTGGTTTCAAAACCTTATAAGTGTTACATACACGGACATAAGCACATTCTGAAGCGGCATTCGTCATTTTGATTGGTTTATATTGACCCAAATTAGGTAATTTTAGAGGAATATACACACGGGCGCCCATACGCAGACACAGTCATATATATATATATATATATATATATATATATATATATATATATATATATATATATAATACAAAAGATTTTATATATATCTATACCAATATCTATATATATCTATATCTATATATATATATATATATATATATATATATATATATAACACAGCAAGATTTAAGCATGTTAAGTATATATATCTATATAGATATATATAACGTAAGATTTAAGCATGCTTAAGAATATATATATATATATATATATATATATATATATATATATATATATATATATATATATATATATATTAGTGGAAAATATACATACATATGCAAAATATATAAATACCCATACATGTATATTTTTAGGATAAAAATTCCAAGCGGAAGAATCAAGGTAGAACTCAATGTCTAGGACAGAGTAAGGATATAATAAAAAGGCTTAAACACTAATATTCCATGGTCATAATTTATTCCATTAGAATCGTAAATACGATCCAATTCATCAGACCTACAAATTCAAAAAGATAACAGAAAAAAACAACTCCAGAAATAAAAACAGAATTTAGAGAGAGTGTAAGTATGAGGAGGAGTGAGATTAAACCTTAACAGAGAGAATTTTAGGAGAGATGGGTGGAAGGGGTTTAAGTAAGAGAAAAATGAATGTTGTCGGATGTCTAATGCATAAAGATACATTTCGTGGTGACATATACACACCATAGATAATCTAATGTTAGAATAAGAGGGAGGGAAAGACGAGGTGGGGGAGAGAGATGGGGCGAAGGAAAGTAAAATTGCATTTACTTAAAGGGCCACTTTGTAATTGAGAAAATTTGACAAATTTAATATCGACTACAGGTTACAAATCAAATATAAATATATAAAGATAAATATAACGATTATCTAATCCAGCAAGGACCTATATTTCTATGTTCAAAAACACATGCGAATACACACAATAACATATACATGTATATACATGCACATAGGCGTGTACCCACATACACACATACATATACCCATGTACACACATATAAAAATATAAAAATATATTCACATATCCACACATACACACATATTCATCTATATCCATATACACACTTTTCACATACATATACATGCATACACATGCACACATGCACATATTCATATATATATATATATATATATATATATATATATATACACACACATACACATACACATACATATGGATGTGTATGCACACATACACATCCATACACAGATACATACATACATAAGGATATAATAAAATATATATATATACAACGTAATTTCAACGAAGAAATAAATTGAATAACATATGTATTTCCCCTTTTCTCCTCGGTAATTTTATAATTTTAAACTTAATAGTGATTAAATTCGGATTTTAAAATTGGCAGTTTTTAATTTTAATATCAAATTCCATCATATAATTTAATAATTATTGTTTAGAATAAAATCTTTTTTTAATTTTACCCGTATTTCAACGATCTGAATAGCTATTATAACATGACTTCGTTGCCAGGCTTTTTGAATTTTCCTATACTTGTATTTTGATTGGTCATTCTAGCTTTTCGAACAACGTTTTCTCCTTGTGAAAGATCGTTAACTAATTTGAAACTTTTAAAACCATTTGTTTTGCATTCAACATCATCACTTGATAAGACACCGAGGGTGTTGAAACAAAATGGCTATTTTTGTAGTGACTTTATAACATGTCTATGTTATAAATTTTCTAAATAAATAATTATATATATATATATATATATATATATATATATATATATATATATATTGTGGCTATCATGTCGTTGTCCTCCATGACCATTGCCATAACGATAACATGTAAAGACTCGGCATGAAACTTTTTCCCTGTAAAAAGTTTTAGTCAGGTGTGAATCCCACTGGTTGTGCAAAAAAATAGCATTTCCTCAAAAACAAGAGTCAACATCAATGGATTCTGTCAAGCTGCACCTAACATTTTTCCTTTTCCTTGGCTATGGATATATATATATATATATATATATATATATATATATATATATATATATATATATATATATATATATTTTATATTTAACGTTCTTTTTATAGATTTTATGTTTAACGTTCTTTTTAAATACAAGTATTTAAGTTTATTAAATAAACAGTATTAAATAACATTTACCGGCCTGAATGTCCGAGAAATTTTCATAGAAAATATTCGTCCTTTGACAGGATTCGAACCTGCATCCTATACGGAACCGTCATTTACGTTGACGTGACTTAACTTAAATACTTGTATCTATAAAAAGAACGTTAAACATAAAAATGTCTTTAATAAATAGTAGTCGGATATATATATATATATATATATATATATATTATATATATATATATATATATATATATATATATATATATATATATATTAATTATCATGAGGTGAATTAAAATACGCCACCACAGTCTGGAGGTCCCGTCGGATGATACTATTAAATGACCACTTTAAGGCTTTATTTAAAACACACACACACACACACACACACACAAAGAACCTACATTGTTATCTTAAATTAAACTATATATATATATATATATATATATATATATATATATATATATATATATATATATATATATTTTCTATATCTGTGATAGAGCTAACTATTTATTGGGAAGGTTTTCACGCTTTTGCGATCACCAGACAAACTCTTTGTTGATAGATCCATGGTTACAAACTCATAAAGCTAACATATATATATATATATATGTGTGTGTGTGTGTGTGTGTTGTGTGTGTTTGCGTGTTTGCGTGTTTTTAAATAGTGTAAATATATTTATAGTTTTTATTTCTACACACGTTATTACAGAATAGATTTTTTGTTTGTTGAGTCTATCGGCCTGCGCATTCGCGAAATCTTACTAAAGAAACTGTGTCTTCTGCCTGAAACAGGACTCGCAAAAACTTAAATTTATGGAAGCACTTTGTATGAGAGAATTACGGCCCAAAATAAATAAAATCAGCTACGAGTATAGCAACAAGTTTCTTAAATGTTTGCCGAAGTGTTATATAAAAATCCTCAATTAAAATACTGCAATTAAAAAATCTTTTAAGAAAATGACATAAGTTGCCTCCCTTGCATAGCAGTAAAAAAATATTTTGAATTTACGGTGTTAACGCATAACATATCCATAGATATGCAACATCTGAAGATGATCTCAGATAAGATTGAAAGTACTTGGAAAAATAAAAATTATTTGAAAGAAAATTTTTGAATTTTTCTTAGACACCCAAAAATTAATCTGCGGACTTGAAAAGATTAAAATTAAAATAAATAGACATAATACGTCTAAATTATTTAAGCAAACATGCTTGAATGAAAATATGCTGCTTAAATTCATAAACACAAACATACACATGTATATATATATATAATAAACGTATATATATATATATATATATATAATACACATAATGGGTGGAATTATATATAAATGCTTGAATAAATTTTTAACGTATGAATACGAGAGCACGATATCAAACGGTAAGAAGAAGCATTGATATATTAAAGCCACCAATTAATGGATTCCACCAACTACTTAATGTTTCACGCTAAATAAATTTAGCTATTACCAGGATCGTTAAAATTACTTGGCGTGAACCTTTTGGTATCACATCAAATCCATTCATTTAAAGTTTTACTGAGTTCACCCCCCTACACAAATATACAAACACACACACTCACAGACAGACACACACACACACACATGCATACACCCACACACACACACACATATATATATATATATATTATTGTTGAGCATACCTACGGACGATAATGGGTATGCCTCCATTCACATAAATACGGTAATAAATACTGTATGTTGGTCTGCAGTTGTAGATTCGTCTCCAGCTATACTGGTCAAACTGTCTGCCTCCGGGCAGAGAGGATCCCGAGACGAGGCTATGTCGAAGGGCAGAGTCTCGTCTCGGGTAACAGCTAGCCGACCCCTCGGAAACCACACATTAAACTCGGCCTTGTGCCACATCTGACCGCGTCGGGCGGTTAGTAGATATCCTGTAGTTGGAGATTTGTCTCCGGCTGTGCTGGTCAAATTCTCTGTCTCAAGGCAGAGAGAATCCCCAGACAAGACTATGTCGAAGGGCAGAGTCTCGTCTCGGGAAACAGCTACTCGACCCCGTTTTATACGGTGTCTACAGGGAATTTGGGGCCCAGACTACAGGCTCGGATACCCAACATTAAATTCGGCCTTGTGCCACATCTGATCACGTGGAGCGGTTGGTAGATATCCTACAGTTCGAGATTCATAGTGGAATTAACTCACTTCTAGCAGTTGACTACTTCTACGGGGCGCTAGTGAATCTTATATCTGTTGTTCTTGTCCAAAGTATTATGGTTTATTACCAACCTTCATTTGATTATTCTATTCTGTTATCTTTCCTAGGTTACAACAATGATTATAATTATTATGTATTATTTTAATAATCTATATTATGGCGGTGTGAAAAATCCCGGATAATACAATTAAAATATATATATAGATATATATTTGAACAAACCGATATCAGAGAAAAAATTCAGTAAAAAAAAAAAAAAAAGAAAAAAACTAAAGACATACGTTTTTGTCAAAAATAATCAATCAGCATCGGGAAAAGAAAAAAAAAAAAAAAAACCGACAGAACAAATTAAGTAAAAAACGTAAAAGTTCTCAATACACTAAGTTGAGCAAAATATAAAAATCCTAGTGAGCCAGAACCTACCTACCAAGGTGTCACCTAACAGATCTTCTTCTGGTGACTTCTTGGTAGGTAGGTTCTGGCTCACTAGGTTGCATATATATATATATATATATATAAAAACATTTCTATACGTTCTTTTTGTAGATACAAATATTTAAGTGAATGCTCTGTTTATAATAAACAGTATTAACAACATTTAACGGCCTGAATATCCGAGAAATTTTCATAGAAAATATGCGTCCTTGTTAACCGAAACGCTCCTCTGTGGCTCAATCAGTAAAAGCACGTCAGGCTATATGATTGCTCCGTGTAGGATACAGGTTCGATTCCTGTCGGAAGACGCACATTTTCTATGAAAATTTCTCGAACATTCAGGCCGGTAAATGTTGTTAATACTGTTTATTATAAACAGAGCATTTATTTAAATATTTGTATCTATAGAAAGAACGTATAAACATAAAAAAAATGTCTTAAAATAATTGTTGGACTTTGTCCATTTGATAATACACACACACACACACACACACACACACACACACACACACATATATATATATATATATATATATATACCGGCTGTAACAGAAAGATTGTCCAAATCGTGTTACAACAAAATTGTCCAATCATTAGATTAAAGTTTGAACCGTTGTATCTTAGAAATGATTAAAGATATCTTACTGGAATTCTCTTCATGCAGAAATATACACACAAATACAAACACATGCACACGCATACACATACATATATATGTGAAATCACACTAGTCAATAAATTCCTCACGAGGTCCATCGCCCTAGATATATCGAAGACTATTCAAAATGTGTGGCATCAGAGGTTGCTACGTAAACTTTCCAGCTATGGAGTTGTCTGCATATAAAACCTAGACAATTTCTTTATGGGCAGATACAGATTGTTATATTGTTTCGTAAGATGTTTTGATAGCCTAAAATAAATAATATTTAACCCTACTATGTATTGAGCCCTCTTTTAAATTAAATCAATACTACTCCATTTGTTATCATTTTACCTGGATATATATATATATATATATATATATATATATATATATAGCTATGGGAGCGCAGCTCTCAACAACAGAAGACGCTGCCTTTGGTTTCCATCTCTATCTATAAAAGGTAGGATGTGTGTATGTGTGTGTGTGTGTATGTGTGTGTGTGTGTAACGAATGCATGGGCGCAATTTTCGACGGATTTGCACCAAAATTTACATGCACATGCTCCAAGTTAGTGGGAAAGCCAAGACCGACTTTGCATTTCCCAACTCCCATCGATAGTGGAAATAATCGATTTTTTCATTCTTCTGCGGCAGTTTTCATGTAATTTGCGGCCATTTTCTACTGGCCAGAGTGAGAGCCTATAGCTGGCTGCCACGAATAGGCAGGGAAATTCTACTGGCCAGCGTGAAAGCCAACAGCTGACTGACACGAATTTTAACTAGCATGCAAAAAAAATCGATAGCTGCATTCGTCACAAGTGGGAAAAATTTAAATCTGCATGGCACTTTACTCCAATTGGCTCATTCACTTGCTTAAACTCAACGTTGATTCTGATTCCGCAGAACTGGGTTGGGTGTGAAAAAGTATTTGCTGTTAACATTCTTTTTTCATTCGGTTTTTCCATTTACGAATCCTTTTTTAAAGCTGATTGTTTTGTGTTCATTTTGTTTAGTTCTTTTTTCGTAAGAGATTTAATGTTTAGTAATAGAGCTTAGAAAAAAATCGCAGTTTGAGATAGGCAAGAAGTAAGGCATGTAGCAACATCAGCACGGCAAAGGGTATTCCTTTAAAGGCAAGGAAGAGAAAAAATATTTAAGTCAAGTGATAGCGATTGCTGTATGAGTCGTACGATTTTTGAATCAAGCACGGGCAACGCCGGGTCATGCTGCTAGTTGAAGAATAAAGTTTTTACGGGATGAAGTTGTTGAACCGGTTTGCTACTCGATTTTCGCTTACAGTACCCGGCATTTTTAAACGGTACCCCCATCTATATACTGACTGGGCTCGACATTGCTTAATTTGGATTATCAAATGTGAATCCGTGTTTCGTCATGATTCTATCATAAGATCATAGATCGTTGCAAAAGTTTATGCCCATTATTAATATAAAATCACCAAATCTCGAAATTGGCGTTTGTTTTGGTGCTGATTTCCGGTGTGTTTGAGTCAGATTTTGTTGTGAAGTATATGAGGCATAATGACGAAGGAAAACACGTGTTATATTTAACAAAACACGATAAGGGATTTATTCACAAGTTTACACATTTGGAGTTGTAAGTAATTTGTTTCAGAAAAAGGAATCAAATATTTAAAGTTCGTAGTCCCGATGAATTTCCAAGAAGAGAAAATGTTCATTAAATCATCAGATACAAAAGTAAAAATCCAAAATGTTCAAAACAAATTGAAAGAGTTCGTTTTTCACATAAAAGTTATAAGGTTGTATTCAATATGAATGACAAGATACATTCTAAGGTATTTAGCTTTGGAGTTGAATAGAATTCTTTGAAATTGCCCGGCTTTCATTGGAGGTTGATAATGTATCAGCGTGTAATTTGACACCGGTGTTATTTAGACGCATGGGGCTCTGCTCTTTTCTGTCCCTCTGCTTTCATTCAACTTTTTCTGTCTATATGCGTCTTCTCACCCGACCTGTTCAACCTATACAGCGAGGTAATTCTGAGAGAATTGGTAACCCTACCCGGATTATGCATTGGTGGCCACAATCGTAACAACATAAAATACACAGATGACGCAGTACTGATAACAGACACGTAAATGAAATTACAAAATCTCCTACAGAAGGTAGCGAAGGAGAGCGAGAAGAAGGGACTAAGCATAAACTACAAGAATGCATGGCCATCAGTGAGAGAAAGAGCCCAAAATACGATTTGCAGGTCAGGAAAACTAGAATCAAGCAGACGCGGAAGTTTAAATATCTGGGAAGCGTTTTGACAGAGGGCGGTAAGTGCGACACTGAGATCCGAAGATGTATTGGGGTCTCCATGGACATATTTCAAAACATGGCCAAAGTATTGCGAGACAGGAGGATTTCTTTGGTAACAATACAAGAATACTGAGCTGTTACGTGACATTTGTCCTTCTTTACGGCAGCGAATGCTGGACGATTTCATCAAAAATGAACAGGAGACTCGAGATGTGGTTCTACAGAAAGATGCTGAGGATATCATGGACCGGGTTTGTGAGCAACGATGAGGTCTTAGCGAGGATGCAAACAAGGAGGAGGCTTATACTTATCAACAGGAAGAGGCAGCTGAAGTTTCTGGGACATATAATGAGGAAGGAGGTCTTGGGTAGTCTAATACTCACGGGCCGAATCGAGAGAAAGAAAGACAAGGAAAAATAACGCTTGACATAACTGGCGGGCTTAAGCAAGTGGATGACAGAACGTGGTCTGGGGAAGGAGGCAGAAGAAAGGAACTTGTTGAGAGCTGCAAGGGATAGAGGGAGGTGGAGAGCCATGATCGCCAACGTCCTGAAAGGACATGGCACATAAAAAGAAAAATATCAAATAGCGATTTGACATCGGCTCGTTAATTTTTCTCAGTCTGTAAGCCGCTCTTTTTTTCATAGATCAAAATACATTTTCACATAGGCTCGTTAAACTTTGCCTTGGTTTTTTTTCTTCAGCCCGGAGTCAATTATTTCTATTGGTCTAAATAAATTTTCGGACAGGTTCGCCAATTTGAAAACAGTGAAGAAAAGAAAGTTATTTTTATTTATTCACCACAGTTGAATGTTGACGTTTTGTCCATAAATGAATGTCTTAAAGATGGAGGATGAAAAGTTGCACGCCAGTTTACGATCTATGACTTTCGGAAAGCAGTAAGCGTCGAAAAAAAAAAGAACTCGACCTGCTCTATCCATATACAGCGAGGCAATTCTGAGAGAATGGGAAACCCTACCGAACCGAATTTGAATCGTGTTCCAGTACTTCGGGCGGTTAAAAAACGGTTTGGCAGATTTCTTCTGGTAGATTTGAAACTAAACGATCAAGCATGTTCCGGGCGAACTTGCGACATCGACGAAGTCATTCTGGTTGCTATCGTGAGAGTAAACCAAACATTACGACGGAAGAGATTGTTAAGAGTTTGAAAATCGATATCTCGACTGTCGTTCGCAATTTGAAAAGACTTGGATTAAAAAAAAACAAATCAAATCAAAAAGATGTCATTTTCCAACAGGACAATGCAAGAACGCATGTTGCAAAACAGACGCGGCAGAAGAGATGAAATGGGAAACCCTTCAGTAACCTCCGCATTCTCTTGACTTCTCTGCTTCAGATTCTCATTTGTTCTGGTGTCTGCAAAACAATTTAAACGAGTAAAAAATTTGACTCTGTACAGTCAATGAAAATTTGCCTCACAAGGTTCTACAAAATTGGCATCAACCCGCTTGATTTTTTTTTTGATTAGCGGCATATCAACCTATATGGGTTATTTAATGACGAAATCTAAATATTTTGTACGGAATTTGTTTTAATAATTTTTTAAATAATAATGATTTTAGTGATACAAGTCTTACTATTTAACCCATAGCTGGGAAGAGTAGAGGTGAATTCATACCTTTTTCAAGTTTTTTTGTGAGTAAGTGAATATAACGAATCCAAGAGGAATTGGAACTCGGCTCTCGGAATAAAAATTCCAAGCCCTTATCCATTGCACCACCCATACATCCAAGCTTATAATACCTGATATTCCCCAAAAAGTTACCCATCTAGGTACTGACTGATTAAAATTTCCGAGCCCTTATCCACTGCACAACCCAGACTCGAGTTTGATTAAACTCGGTGATCGTACGGGGACTATTGTTTCAAAATGATGTGGCTGTAAGCCCCTAACAGACTTGAACAACGATGGGAGACAGTTGTTAAAAAGAATGGAGGTTATTGTGTTTCTCTAAGCGCACCTTACATGTGGCACAAGGGCAGCTAGTGAGGATCGAACTCGCTATTCACTCGCAATTGACCCAGCAAGACAAACTTGTTAATAAGGGTCCAATATATACTAAACACATGCACGCACACATATACACACATATATTTATTACATACAAAATACTTATATAGTATATATTTTTAATCATTTGACCCCAAGCAAGTCGGGTATGCCACTACTATGCAGAGGGGGGGTACGGGGAGTTAAAGGGGAAAACTGAGAATAGAGAGGATTAAGGACAAAAGATGAACTGGATTCAAGTAGATAGAAGATGGTGATTGATGTTGCGATTAAATTTTTGAAGAGTGTAGTTATTAGAGAAGCAATAAATCGGATGTGAGTTCCACAGGTGGGAAGTGCGAGAAAATAAAATGTTATAGTAGTAGAGACGGTTTCATCTAGCTATTTCGACAGTAAAAGATTGGAACTTAGATGCCAATTTAGTAACACGCTTACATTCATGTATTTGGGGCATCAGGAAAAAAAAAACTTCGTCAGAGCAGTTGCCATGAAAATATTTGTAGAAAAGACAGAGGGAAGCCAGCTCACGTCGGTGAGAATGTGACTAAAGTCGACATACATAGTCAGGAATGATACTAATAGTAATTATCAAGTGTTTCCATAAAGTCTTTTTACAAAAAAATTACAAAAGCAAATGAACAGACAAATATATGGAAATTGTTTCAAAATGCAAAGTAGGTATTGAAGTTTTTTAACTAATTTAATCCACCTCTCTATGGCCACCATTAGCTGCACGAATCACACCAAGACGTTACTCGATTCATTGCCATGTTCATTATAGCACAGCCTCATCAATGGTGGCAATGGCATCAGTGGTCATTTGATTTAGATGAGTGATGTCTCGTATATTTTATCGTTACACGATATATTTAACATAACCCCATAGAAAGAAGTCCAGGGGAGTGATATCTGGTGAACCAGTTGGCCAGAGAATTAGGCCATCCCTTCTAATCCACCGGTCCGGAAATGTTAGGGGTTTATTTAACAGTACAATAAACCTCTATATGACCAACATTAGTTGCACTAAGTACATCTAGTCGATATTTGATTTCTTGCCATGTTCACTGTAGCATAGCCTCATCAACAATGGCAACGGTATCAGTGATCTTTTGCTATAGATCTTTGTTCAATACGTTATATCTTTAACATAACCCCATAGAAAGAAGTCCAGGAGAGTGATATCTGGTGAACGAGATGGCCAGGGAATTGGGCCATTCCTTCCAATCCACCAGTCTGCAAATTTTAGGGGTTCATTTAACTGTACAATGAACCTCTATATGACCACCATTAGTTGCACGAAGCACATGAAGACGGTACTCGATTTCTTGCCATGTTCACTGTAGCACAACCTCATCACTGGAGGCAATGACAGTGATGCTTTAGATCAGTGATTTCCTGTATCTTTGTTCGATAACCCCATAGAAAGAAGTCCAGTGAACCACGTGGTCAGGGAATTCGACCACCCTTCCAAGCCATCGATCTGCAAATATTAGGGGTTCATTTATCAGTACCTCCTTCAACTGCAGGATACCAGAAATACAAAAATACAATGTGATTAAAAATTTAGATAATTACTGAGTACATAGAACAAATCTGATTAAGATATCTCATCAATTGTCTTTGTAATATATATTTTTTAAATTGTAAATAGACTTTATGGACACCCTATACTTTTATTTCTCACAACTCTGTGCTACTCGAAATTTATCTCATAAAGTATATATACCTTTTATTAAATGTGCATATACGCTGACGTCTGCTCCAAAATATATCGATATTTAAATGGTTATAATATTATCTTCAGTCTCCGATGTAATTATTCTGAGACAAGAAGAAACTTATCTAAATAAACCATGAAATCATCTTTTTTCCCCTTCGGGATACACAGATTAAATTTAATTCTGGTGGTTGAAAAAAAAGCTGCCGCATGCTGGCTATAATAGATTTTAGGTTTCGCAATTAAGGTAGCAGAGACCTGGACACACAAACGCGCATGCGCTGTCTATGACTGAATAGACGCGAAAGGATTACAGAAATTCCTTTAACAGGACCACCTTCTCGATAAGCACACAACGTTTTACATATTGGAGATTGGTGGTAGATAGGAAACGTCGTCTCGTCTTTCCAAAGGAAGGAACATTGTCGCGATATATTATGTGATCGTGTCTTTGACTCTAGGCCCTCTCTTCTGTCTCAACTTCTTTGTACAACTAGTAATCGTCGTACTATTTAGAAAAGATGTTTGGGAAACTATAGTCGTAGTGCGAGAGTAGATCGTCGTTGTTCTAATTTCCACAGCTTTCTTAGGACCGATATATCAAATTCTATATGTCCTTACCTCTTGCTGAAAATTAAATCGTCTTTTTCACCGGGGTGTTAAACAGCGCAAAGCATATTGTCTGAATTGGTTGCTTTTATTTTCCTGAGGAATTTCACCATCTGTAACAGCAGAGTTGTCTAAATTATGTAACAGCATAATTATCTATACAACAAAAGGATTAATATCTAAAGCAAAACACTAAACTAATTCAGTTTCTTTTCGCAGGTTTTCGGATACTACGTTTAGCCATCTTGATACTATTTTTCGTAATAGTTATTTTGAGTTATTCAGCTAGAAAGAGAACAGGTTAAAATCGTTTTTCTTCAGACCATTATGTGTTCCTAACTGAGAAGTGGTGATAGGAAAAAGATCATACTGGCCTTCAGTAATGGTACCAACATCCATACTCTGGCTTCCATCTTCAAAGTCCATTAAGAAACCATGAAGAGAACGGCGAATAGGTTTAAAAAGACGGTACAGTAGTGAAGAAAACTGGATCAGGAGGTCACAACAGGAAGAGGGATCATCATTTCAACTTAGAGCTAAAGAGATCAATTAGAAAATATCCAACTCAATCCATAAGACGTCTGGCATGTGAGAGAAGAGTTTCAGCTATGACAATCCAAAGAGCAGTGAAAAAAGATTTGTAAATGAAATCGTACGTAAAACCTGTGAGGCATCTTGTTACTCCAGGTCAGAAAGTTAGAAGCTGAGAGAGGGCAAAGATCATCATGAATAAGTGGGAAAATGATCCTAGAACAATATATATATATATTTGAACTTTATTTCAGACCTTCATGGGCTTCCGATCCTTAGCTATGATTAATTAACGATGAACATATCATTTTTGTTTATGATCGATTTCCTCACGATTCTTCAGTTAAGCTTGTAAACAATAAACAATGAACTTCATAGAAGCCAACTAAGATTGAGTGAACTGGCCATTTTCCCAGCATCTTTAGCGATGGATCTTATGTACGAGTTCCACTTGGGGTCTGGACTGAGTCCCCATACCCGTTCGTCGAGATAAGCAAAACTTTCAGTGCTAGCTTGGTGAAGATGGAACGTCACTAGTTTTGTTTCGGGCCATTGAATGTGACCAGCCAGTTTTTCACCAATTGAACCGTTAGAGTCCGGTCAGAGGAGAGATTAGCTGCCAGGTTATGATCATCTATAGTTTGGGTGAATCACCCATATACCGTTGCGTCATCAGCATAGATGTCTTGTTGCATCGAGAATATGAATGGGCTCTTCAATTCATAGACGACGGAGACATCTCGGCATTATCTGCCTTCTTCGTCGATTTTGTTGGAGTGGACTAACCACTCTTTGTGGTGTACTACATATATGAAAGCTAACTGAGGTATACTGTGAGAGGATATTATCAATTTTCTCAGGTTTGGGGTCAAACATTACAGTTCCGTCATTTTGAGAACGATCGATGATGAAGAGGAAAATGGTGCTGTAAACAAAGTCCCACGTGGAAACACATATATGCGAGATTAGGAGCCTCATTTTCGATCGATTTCATCAAGATACTTCTGTTAAGCTTGGAGAATAATTATACATTGTTATTGCTCAGAATCCAATAATGTCATAAAAACCGCGGAGAATACTAGTAAGATATCTTTAATTATTTCTAGAATACAAAGGTCCAGGCCTTAATCTAACAACTGTTGTACGCTCCGGCCATCGCCAGGATTTGTCTTTATTTCTGAAATGAGTTAGTGTAATCATTTGCACTATTTTCATTGTTCGGACTAATGTCTTCATATTCAAGACATTTCAGACGTTGTACGCTCCGGCCTTCTTCAGGATCTGCTGATATCTTTTCTTCAGTTGAGTTATTGTAATTATTTACACTATTTACATTGTTCAGACTGTTGTCCTCATTTTCGTTAACATATTCACGGCATTTCGGTCGTTGTACGCTTCAGCCTTCACACGTGATTGGATTTCGAACCGAACCCTGTATTTCGGGGTGGATTGTTCTAGTTCCACGTACCATATCTCTTTCGCATGTTTCGGTATCAGTTAACGCTCTTTAGCTCAACACTCCAAGTTTCTTCCTCCGTTTCTTACTTTCTTTCAGGTTCTCACTGAAAGCATGTAGCGTCTCTGATATGTCATTTCCGTGTTTTCACGAAGCCAAAAAGGAATAGTCCATTATTTTTTAGGTATTGGCAGGACGTAACGGTCGTGAGAAATGACGTAGAGTGGTGCGGGCACAATTATTATATGATAATATTGGTTAATGAACCTTTTTTTAATTTATAAGCTTGTTATGGTCCGGTTCTTTGTACCACGGTGATAGTCCAAGCTAGAACCAATAAAGAAGAACGCGAACACAGGTATGGAATAACACAGATCTATTACAAACAGGAATATATACAGAGAAGTAGAAGTGTTAGTATGAACAATCAGGTTTAGTAGAGAGAACAATGTAGTCTCGACCAGTATCACTATTTCAATGTCTTGCAATAATTGTCTGAACGCGACTCTGTTTCGGACTGCCTCTGACTCGACTCTTGACTCGACTTGAACTACTGACTCACTCCTGAGACGCAGTATTTATTAAGTATGGAATAGTCCATTATTATTATTCTTATTATGGGTAACATCCCATAACAAAGCTAATTTGTCAAACTTGTAGAAAAGTTTTATTTTTTTGTTTTTTTAAACGATTTTAATCCTTTGCAAGAAATTGGTAACTTTCAACACTTGTGGAAATACAAAGTGAAATGCTCCGTAAAAGAAACCGGGAAATATGCCTTCGTGTTCGATTGCTGTTTCAGGACGGAATTTGAACACATGTCAATACTCTCGGCATGTTGTTGGCAATTGGCCCTTTCTTCCATCGAAAGGCACAAAACGTCTACTCCAAATGATATCTTGGCGAAAAAGGAAACGGTCACCCTCTTTGTGCACATTACCCCACCCGATGCTGCTTGCTACTGTCGTTTCCTCTTGAATTCGGAAAGGTCGGGGAGGGGGGGCAATTTATTATGGCTTTGAGCATAAATTCAAAAATAGAAAACTATCTTCTTTCTTCCCAAAATGTCATTGATATCGAACAATATGAAATGAAATGGCAGTCACTGTGGGGTTAGTTTCGTTTTGGTTGTCATCCAGCTACGACAAATAGGAAGAGAAAATTGTTTTCTCTGTTGAAATCACATTTGGAGACGTGGAACGAAGATATTTTGGGGAGGTTGCGTTTCAAGAAAAGAACTCATGAAGCCAAATATATTGCGTTTTAATTTTCTCAACTCTTATTTTGTCGAATTTACTAAGAGTGGATTTTTGAAAACTCATTTCATCCCAGTTAAGACAATAAAGCCACTAAGACGCAATGAAGGTTACTAGATGATAACAATATTACATTGAAATTTGTGAAGGTCAAAGTTGACTTAAAAGCAAGAACCCAAAGAGATTTCCACAAGCGAGAAGTGTAACAGAAGAAGCTGTAAAAATGATGAGACCTTGCCATTTTTTATGCGCCATATCCTTTCAGAACGTTGGCGATCATGGTTCTCCATCTCTCCCTATCCCTTTTAGCTCCCAATAAGTTCCCTTCCTCAACCACCGACCCTAAACCACGTTCTGTCATCCACTTGCTTAATCCCGCCAGGTATGCAATGCGTTGCTTTCCCTTGTCTCTCTTTTCCTCTATTCAACCTGTGAGTATCAGATTCGCCAGGCCCTCCTTCCTCATTATGTCTTCCAGAAACTTCAGCTGCCTCTTCCTGATATTAAGTATAAGCCTCCTTCTTGTTTGCATTCTCTCCAAGACCTCATCGTTGCTCACATGCTCGGTCCATGATATCCTTAGCATCCTAATGTAGAACCACATCTCTGTCACCTTGAGTTTCTTCTTCATCTTTGAGGAGGCCGTCCAACATTTGCTGCCGTAAAGGAGTACAGATATCACGTAAGAGCTCAGTACTCTTTTCTTGGTTATGAAAGAAATCCTCCTGTCTCGCAATACTCTGTTCAGCTGTTTGACCTTGGCCATTCCACTAGGTCTATGGATCTCAGTGTCGCACTTACCGTCCTCTGTCAAAACACTACCCAGATATTTCAATTTCTGCTTGATTTTAGTGTCCCCGAACTGCAGATAAATTCATAAAGTGTACCTACCATGGAAGAAAGTTCATCAGAACAATTATCATGAAAGTATTTATAGAAAAGACACAGAGAAGCTATGTTACAGCGGCGAGAAAATGATTGAGGCCAAGATGTTAGTTCAGAACCAATAGCATTGTAGATTCTTCTTTGGATTTTATCAAGAATCTCTAAATATATAGCAGAAGCACCAAACTAGATGTGGCAGCAATATTCATAGGAGGAATGGTAGACTTGAAAGATTTGCTTGGTAAATACTTTTTTTTTCACACTTTACTTTAAATATATATGGAAAAAAGATGGAAAGAAAAAGAAAAAAATATACTAAATGACATAGGCTAAAATAAAATATATTGTGTAATTTCTAGTCCAACTCTATCGTGCGCATCTATAGTCGTACCAACATAATAAATTTAGTTAGATGAAGTTCCGAAGGACGAAACGCGTCGGAAGTAAACTTTTTTCACTTTGTCATATATATATATATATATATATATATATATATATATATATATTGTGTATTTAGAAAGCAATCCTTCATTTATACATGTTTCATTAAATATATATATATATATAATTTTGTGTTTAGGCAGCAAACCTGCATTTATTCATGTCTCATTATATATATATATATATATATATATATATATATATATATATATATATATATATATAATGATAATATATATATATGTTATGGTGATTTTCCGTGAATTTTGCTACTTCTTTCTTGGAAACGAAAGAATGTTTTAGCGGAAAACAAAATAAAACAGGATGAATAAAAAGACTGATACATTTGCCAAAATACAGTATGGGCCAAACGCCGACTTTCGGAAAAAAGAGAGAGAGAGACCGAAAAGGAAACATAAACTTTCAGGACATCGTCAATCACGGCTCTTCACAGAACGCTTAATTTATTTACGACATCAACTGAAAGTAGAGTGTTACTAAATGAGGTTGTTATATAGACGTAGGAATGGGAAGGTGTGAGGCGTTAAGCAAATCTAGATTATGACGACACGTACGATAGGCAACGGTTGATCCTAGACATGTAGAGGTTAAAATTGTAGTGATTGAAGATAAAAACGATGGAGTTTGTTCCATGAAGTATGGGCTCTTAAGAAGATGCTGTCCGATAGGAAGTTACCAATGAAATAAGAAGAGTATGTTTCCCTGCAGTTCATGTGGTATTGTGCTTATTCAGCTGGTTTTATTTATTCGACGACCTGTTCAACTTTTCAGATAAGTTTACACAATCTGCGTTTTTCTTTTGAGCTTATATCTTCCTTATAAAAAATGGAAGTCATTATATATTTGAAATAAAAAAGTATCTATCTATCTATCTATCTATCTATCTATCTATCTATCTATCTATCTATCTATCTATCTATCTATGTTCATTACCTATCTATCGTTTTCTGTTCATTATCTATCTATCTATCTATCTATCTATCTATCTATCTATCTATATGTAGATGATTTTGCATAAATGTGTTTGTTATGGCGATTTTCCGAGAAATTTGTTACTTCTTTCTTGTAAAGGAAAGAATGTTTTAGTGGGGGAAAAAATGAAACAACAGGTTGAATAAAAAGGCTGATACGCTTGTCAAAATACAGGATTGGCTAAACGCCGACTTTCGGAAGAGAGAGATGGGGGGAGAAATAGATAGATAGATAGAGAGTGAGAGAGACAGAGAGAGAGAGAGAGAGGGGGGAAGAAAGAGATAGATAGATAGATAGATAGATAGATAGATAGAGAGTGAGAGAGGCAGAGAGAGAGAGAGAGAGGGGGAGAAATAGATAGATAGATAGATAGAGAGAGAGAGAGAGAGAGATAGATAGATAGATAGATAGAGAGAGAGAGAGAGAGAGAGAGAGAGAGAGAGCGAAAAAGAAACATAGATGGCAATCACCCTTCAAAAACTTTGCCTGTGAAGTTCACATCGCAGACAGTATTGAATGTGAATAGAAAGGAGAAACAAAAAAGGAAAAATAAGGGAAAAATGATTTAATTTCTGCTTTTAGATCGTCAAGGTATTTGGCGCGAAAAAACTTGCGCTGCAGGAAATTGTTTTGTAGCTATGACTCGGTGAATTGCAGTGAAGAGCAATTTTGGATTTAATAAATTAAACTAAATCCGCTGAGGATATTTCAAAGAATTCGACTGCCATTCGGATAACATAAAATAGAAATATATCTATATAATCAAAGACAAGCATTGGTAATATTTCTCCAGTAAAATTATATATATATATATATATATACATATATATATATATATATATATATATATATATATATATATATATATATATATATATATATTCCAGCTTTGATTTTCTGTTTATTTAAAAACTGGTGGAAGTTACGAACATAAAATTCACTTCTGCAGTTGTGTAAATTTATGGTCTTGTAAATTACCAGAGCGTCTGAAAACCTACAAGAGAAGAGGAAAACATTGCAAACACACAAAATTCAATAAATAAATCTTTTTATATGGAAATAATAAATAAATAAATAATAGTAATAATAATAATAATAATAATAATAATAATGATAATAAATGCTTTTATGACTACTAGAGGGGTAAAACTTCCAGTCTCCGTGCAGTGTTGATGGCTCTGTCCGCAATAAACACAGATACACACACGCGCGCGCCGCACGAGCGCATATATATATATATATATATATATATATATATATATATATATAGAGAGAGAGAGAGAGAGAGAGATAAATATAATAGATAGATAATACAAGAGAGAAGACAAGCACTCAACTAAGTGATAAACATCTCCAAATTAACAATTTATATCTATCTATCTATCTATCTATCTATATATATATATATATATATATATATTTTTAAGACATTTTATGTTTATACATTTTTTTATAGATACAAATATTTAAGTAAATGCGTTGTTTATAATAAACAGTATTAAACAACATTTACCGGCCTGAGAAATGTTTATTATAAATAGAGCATTTACTTAAATATTTGTATCTATAAAAAGAATGTATAAACATCAAAAAATCTTAAAATAATTGTCGGACTTTGTCCATTTCATTATATATATATATATATATATATATATATATATATATATATATATATATATAGCGATGGAAAAATTGTCGCCATTAATTTAGAGCATGCGTGTTGTTTTCTTTTGACTTTGTCGACTGTAGAGTATAGTAGGGTCAGTTGGGTACCGTCAGTAAAAAAAAGAGCACCATGACACAATTCACTCGCCAGAAATTTGCAAATGGCATGCTGTACATTAACCTTAAATACTAACATTTCAGAGTGTTTTGGTGTCGAATTGAGGAGTGTGCAAAGTATTCAGAAAAAGTTGAATGAGTCTAATGGTGATTACGAAAGTACGGCGAGTCATGAAACTCACTCTGACCGTTCTGATAATTTGAGGCCAATATCAAGTGCCTTAAGAAAATAGAGCTGTTGGAATACTCGGGCATCAGGACTCTTCACAATGCCAGAGAAACAGGAGAACGCAGTCATGGCTCTCAGACAATTTCTGTAACCTCATCACGCCTTATATCTGCCTACCTAAAACCACAGATCGCAACCAGCTTGATTATTATATGCGGGACGTATTTAAGCGAGAGACCAACAAAACTCCTTCTAACAACAAAGATAAATTGAAGTCAAGGATTATGGCAGCATTCACCAACTTTAAAAAGGAGATCGTCCAGGTGAGTTGCAGGAGATTCCGAAGTCGTCTGGAAGCCATGGTTGAAGCCAATAGCAATTTTATTGAATAAATTTCCCCTTTGATATTTCAAGATATTTCTGTGTACTTGTAAATGTATCTGGTAAAATGAGACATCTAAATTTTCATTTTTGCGTAATTTAGAGGACAATTCATCCATCTCACCCAGTGTTTGTATATATATATATATATATATATATATATATATATATATATATATATATGTGTATGCATATATGTGTTTGTGTGTGAAAGGTGAAGGCCAAATATAAATCAGATATGGATATGAATCTCTAGATGATAAAATAAAATAAAGAACAAGTCGAAAACGTATCCCAATCTAACATGTTTCAACTTTATTAAGGCTTCGTCAGAGATCGAGAATAGAAAGTAAAAAGCAGAGACAGAATACTGAAATGATATGATTTGTGATAGTTCTCATTTGTCAGAGACGTGTCAGTGTATAAACGCAATGATAATATCTAAATATGTGTGAGGAACATTTTGGACTTTAAAGTATGTTATAGTGTAAGAGTGTGTAAGAAAGACACGCTTGTGTGTTAGGTGTATGTTTGTGAGGGAAGTTTACAGATGTCACCTTCGTATTTTAACGATACGCTGCTAAAAAATAGCGATATGTTGCAATAATTGTTTGTTATGAATACCTTCCTAATCAGTGATGCTATGACTTGGTGTTTCCGGTCTTTCAACATCATACTTGTTTACTCAAGAGACCCTACCGAAACAATGTCTATTCTGGCAGGCGATCATGATGCAAATTTCCACCATGCACACAACAGCAGACATAACAATAACTGCCACTAGGGATCTTGAAATAGCAAGTAGCCAATCAGAAACGCTCTACGTCACTTAGAGACAAAAAGTGAAAAAAATTAATGCTTGTCTTTTCCCTCTTAGGTCCAAGAGTCGGAAAGACGCACACTCAAAACAAACACTGCTTGAAATAACAGGTAAGTAATTTCCACTTTATACATGTGCACTTTAAAAACATTATAACTTTATTTGTATTTGCGATAGAAGTAATCTGTAAAACATGTAAAGTTTAATGTACCTAGTTTTAAGTATAGCTAAAATAACTAATGTGATTTCAGGCATTACTGTAAATCAGTTGGCAAATGTTTTCCGTGAACTGCAAAATCGTATTACCCTTTGTATTGCTAATGATGGAGGACATAAACTTAAATAAAATTTCAATAAAGCCTTAAAAAATATAGAAATCCTTTTTACAAATTATTTCTATCCCAAATACAAATAAAGTTATGAATTTTTTAAAGTGCAAACGGACTTTATGGACACCCTGTATATTTTAATGGATAGCGGCTCGGATTGAAGAATCGGAGAGCCGAGTTCGAATTCAAGTCGAATCCATTACATTCACTTACGTGCTAATACCCTTGGGAAAGGTATGACTCTTCTTCTTCTCTCCCCAGCTATGGGTAAATAGCAGGACAGCCTGGGTTCTATAGCCTTGGGTGGCAACTGGTCTACCGCAGAAAGAAATGGCTACCTACTGCGGGAAAATCATCTGCTTCGTCCGTCATGTATCGAAAGATATATGATCGCCTAAGCGATCTAATATCACGTATGGCACATTATAATTTCTACTTGTTGCCAACGAAGTTTTTTCTGTCTGCTAATACTTTGCTTAGCTTCTGGAATGCTTTTTTAGCTATCCCAACGCATATTCGGAATTCTGTACCGCATTTCCAGTCCCAGATATTTAATTTTTTTTCTGTTTGTTTGATTTTGGTATCTTTGATTAGTAATTTGCTTTTTGGATTCACTCTTTTACTAACAATTATGTATTCTTTATTCCTGCTTTTCATGTTTAAATCTTTCTTCTCGCTTTTCTTCACTCCTTGTTGTAGGAGATTTTTTTTTGTAGTTTTCTTTCCGTGTCTGCTATAAATACTGTGTCAATCTGCATATCTTATGTTGTTAAGAATATGGACGCAATAAAGAATCCTGATAGAATCTCAGAATCGCCTCACTGTATAGGACGAATAAGTCCCGTGAGAAGATGATTTCTTGTCATGCAACCCTTTTTATTTTTGTATATCTACTGAAGTTATTTCCTATCCCTATGCAGGCTATTTGCTGACTGTATAGGTTCTTAACTACTACAAAACAAAGAAAAAACAGACCCCGAATTTCCTTACTGGTTATGCAGTTCGACCCTCAAAAGAAATCTGACTGGGATTAAATAAAGGGTTGTTTGGAATACTATGGTATTCATGAGGAAGGCATGACGGCTTAAAAGTTGTAATAAAAACAAAGATGAGGATAATAGTTCGAATATAAATAGTGTAAATGAAAAACTTTATATATAATCGTCAGTCTTTTCAAGGAATGAGAAAACTAGTATAAAAATAAGCAGACGTTTTCTCCACCTTCGGCAGAATACGCAAATCACACTATTGAAAACTCTAGGGTCTGGATGGTGTTCAACCAAGGCTGGGGAACTCAGTTTGCCCTGCTATTGAAGAAGAGATCGACTCATAACGTTCGTAGTGGTAATTGCACATGATTGAACGTAATGCGTTTGACTGGAATTCGATCTCGGCTTTCCAATTTCGGATTCCGAGCGGTTATGCATTACACCACCCACACATCCGGATATAAGCATAGAGACATACTTATGTGAAGGTAAAAAGACAGAAACATGATAAAAATGAAATATAAAAACAATAAAATATACATAAACACATACAAATAATATATAAACTCCGAATTTCCTTACCGTTTATGCAGTTTGACCCTCAATGTAAATCAGGACTGATACATTCAAATAAGTTAAACAAAAAAACTAAAGAAAACAGAATGCTTTATAGACACGAATAATCATAATACTAAAAAAAAAAAACATTTATCTACTGTGCCAAATATCACCATTTAACTCAGGCCAAACAAAACGCGTCTGTAAATTTATTACCAACATATAATTTTTTTAAAGCGTTTCTCCACAAGCAAGGCGGGAAGCCACTAGCACGCAAGGGGTTACAGATAGTTGGAGCTAGAGCAGATAGGAGTGATAGAGGAAAGGATGAGAAGAAGGATAGGGGATAGATCAGAGCATATGGAGACGTCGATTGACATCACATTTGAATAGTTGGAGATTATAGCTATCAGGGAAACAGGAAGAGGGGAGGGAGTTGCACAAGCGAGAGGTGCGAGACATGAAGCTATTGGAGTAGAAGAGACGGCTACATTTAACAGTTTCGACAGTGAAAGGGTGGGAGCGGGATGCCAGCCTAGTAGAACGCTTAAAATCATGAAGTTTGGGAACCAGCAAAAGTAGTTCCTCGGAGCAGTTACCATGAAAGTATTTGTAAAAAAGACAGAGGCGACGGCACGTCTGTGAGAGAGCGACTGCAGACGAGATGCCAGATCAGGGCCAATTACCTTTCATATCCGTCTCTGGATCTTATCAAGAACCTTGAGACAAACATATGGGGCAACAGACCATATATGGCAGAAATACTCCATGCAAGGGCGATTTGTAAATTTGAAGGATCGACTCCGGCGAGAAAAAACGTTCCTTGCGGTGGACGAAGATATTGACTCAATGTATTTGTCCCATCGCAGGTCAGCAGTTAATGTGAAGCCGAGTAGTCGCAAAGAGGAGCGCTCGAGAAGTTGAGCGTCAGACATTCTAATGGGAGCAGTAATAGAGAGCAGTTTTGTTTTTTAGTCGTTAAAGTTGACCAGCCAATTCCTGCACCAGTTCACAACCGATTGGAGGTCCTTTTCGAGACGCCCGGCCAGGTTAGTTTTGTCAGCGACATTAGATTTCTTTTTGAGGCAGGAGTAAATTGTAATGTCGTCCACGTAGATGCCTACTTAGGAATCTATGACGTCAGGAAGATCTTTGATGAAGATAAGGAACAGAGTAGGGCCTAGGATGAAGCCTTGGGAAACACCTGCGTTCGTGGGATAGGAGCTGGAGGAGAATCTGTTGAGAACGACCTTCAATTCACGGTTTGACAGGAATGAATGTATTAAGTCAAACAATCAACCTGAGATTCCATAACCCTGAAGCTTTTCCTCACAATTCATTTTCAGTATTAATTTCCACTGACGGCAGCAATGGTGACATACACTGCAAATTGCTTCAAATCCATATCTTCACAACTCCCAGCTACGGATAAATAGCAGGACAGGCTGGGCCATAAAGCCAATCAGAAGGAACAACTCTGTGGGTAAACCAGCTTGGAAGTCTACAGTGAAGAGATGTGAACATCGACAAAGGAGAAGGAAGAGAATGTTGTTGAAAAATCATCCCAATTTGATAGCAGAAAGGAAGAGAAATAGATTTCCCATAATTTACCTATCAACCTGCTTGAAAACTTAACAAAAAAAAATAAAAAAATAAAAAAGAATAAGCAAAATGGTGGAAGAATAGAACTATGAAAATTTCAAAGAAATGTACTGGTTGTTTTAATGATTTGCTACTGACACAATAGTAGATAAAACGTCTCGTGTCGGCAACGGTGTTAAATATGTCAGCGGTATTACTGAATGAGATTACAGCGACTTTAGTGACTGACGGGACAGCTAGGAGGTGGGCGGTGGCATAAAGTCGACGATATGTTGGGAATGTCACTTCCATGATGTCTTAAAAATATAAATCTTTTTCGTTTTTTTTGTGAATGCTGCTTGAAGTCCTACAAGATAAGACACCGCCTATTTTTTCGTCAACTTGCTTCTAACGACCAATCAACTCGAATTCTGAATATTTTTCTCCAAGTCACGAACGTTTAAATTTTGCTTCTGATGAAAGAAGAAGGTTTTTATATATAAAACGAATCAATATGGCGGACGAAGAGTAAGGTGCTTAGGTGAGGGTGTTGTGGAAAAATCATTTCAGACGCTTCTTGAATCATTTTAATCATTATAGAAATATGCGATAGAAAGTGAAAAATTTATATATATATATATATATATATATATATATATATATATATATATTCACATATAATCAAAAATATATATCTGTAAAAAGACAAACGTAACAATTCTCTCAGCCGATGCGTTTCATCCACTGATAAAACTTATCAAGGGAAATCCTGGGTATGACGATAAACTACATCCGGCAGCAAGTCATCCGATCTGTCTTTGTCTTGTTAGTATATTAATATGTGAGATTTTACATATATATATATATATATATATATATATATATATATATATATTTATAGTTTTACGGGATCTTACCCATAATAATAATAATGGGCTATTCCATACTTAATAAATACTGCGCCTCTGGAGTAGGCAGGGAGTCTGTCGTTCACTTTCTGAGCGACTGTTCGGTTCACCTCTCTTCCTACGGGCGGGAGGAACCCGAAGGAGGCTACGCCGAAGGGCGGAGTCTCCTTCGGGGAGGTTCGGCCCTGAACCCGTTTATACGGGTTCAAATGGGCTATTTTTGGCCGAGCCTAATGGCTCGGAAATGCCCACGTTAAAAAGGCCTTGTGCCCGGCGCCCTCCGGGGGACGACTAAATATAGTTCACTTCTGAACCGACTGTTCGGTTGGACTCTCTGCCTTCGGGCGGGGAGGAACCCGAACGAGGCTACGCCGAAGGGCGGAGTCTCGCTCGGGGAGGTAAACCGGCCTTGAGCCAGTTTATACGGGTTCAATGGGCATATTTTTCGGTCGAGCCGACGGGCGCGGATATCTCACATTAAATAACCGTCCTTGTGCCACATGATGCCCCAGTGGAGGGAGGTTACTGAATATCGTCAGTCGTTCGCTTTCTCGATCGGCTGTTCGGTTGAACTTTCTGCCTTCGGGCGGATAGGAACCCGAAGGAGGCTACGCCGAATGGCGGATTCTCTTTCGGGGAGGTAAACCGACCCTGAAACGTTTATACGGGTTCAATGGGCATATTTTGGGCCGTGCCTACAGGCCCGGGAACACCACATTAAATTCGGCATTGTGCCACATGTGACTGCGTAGGGCAGTTACTAAATAGCATCAATCTTTCTAGTCTTGACCGACTGATCGGTTGAACTCTCTGCCTTCGGGCGGGAGGAACCCGAAAGAGGCTACGCCGAAGGGCAGATTCTCTTTCGAGGAAGGTAAACCGACCCAGAGCCCGTTTATACGGTTTAAATGGGCCTTTTTTTGGCCGAGCCTACGGGCTCGGAGGTCCCAAGTAAAACCGGTCTTGTGCCACATGACGCCCTCGTGGTGGGGTGACTGAACATCGTCAGTCGTTCAAGCATTGACCGGCTGATCGGTTGAACTCTCTGCCTTCGGGCGGGGAGGAACCCGAAAGAGGCTACGCCGAAGGGCGGATTCTCTTTCGGGGAGGTAACCCTGAACCCCATGTTAAACCGGCCTTGTGCAACATGATGCCCTCGTGGTGGGGTTACTGAATATCGTCAGTAGTTCAAGTCGAGTCCGTAGTTCAAGTCGAGTCAAGTGTCGAGTCAGAGGCAGTCCGAAACAGAGTCGCGTTCAGACAATTACTGCAAGACATTGGAATAGTGATACTGGTCGAGACTACATTGTTCTCTCTACTAAACCTGATTGTTCATACTAACACTTCTACTTCTCTGTATATATTCCTGTTTGTAATAATATCTGTGTTATTCCATATCTGTGTTCGAGTTCATCTTTATTGGTTCTATCTTGGACTATCACCGTGGTACAAGGAACCGGACCATAACGTATAGTCTACTCATTTTTACTCACAAGACTTGGTTTGACCTGTAATATGGTTAACCTTGCCGCAAATTGAGACCATCTCTACAGGCCATGTTTAATGAGAAATCACCTGATTGACAAATTAGACATGATCAGATTCGTACACGGGTCTCATGATCAGTCGTCCTGTGTATGACCATAAACTACATCAACCTGCACGCTTCTGATTGAGAGAGTGTTGGTTTTGAGAAGCGTACATCCGCCTCTTAATTTCTGTTGTTCTCGGATCTAACTTGACCCTTTGTCGTATGGACCCAGCTATGGACAAATATTGTAGTCGTAAATCAAAACTCGATGAAAGTATAAAAATACATTTTTATGCTAAAAATACTAGCAATTATTTGTATTCAAAATTGTGATCAAATTCTTTACATTTCGGCATGAATTAACCCATACAGACTGATATACCGGTAAACAAAATCAACCAAAAACGCAACATGAAAGTACTCTCAGAACATTCATCCATATATCCTTTAAGAAATCAAACTATTCCAAAATATAACTTCAATAATTTTACTTCATAAAACACACATACCATCTCAAGGAATTATGTCCACACAAGCATCTATATGCACAAAGCTGAGTATCATCTACCATGTATTCAATTGCGAAAGCAGAATAACATACATCATATTTTATTACTTCAAAGCTCCCAAGAAAATTCTATTTCGGCACTAAATCACTCGTAAGGAGTTGATATACCGTTAAACAAACAAACAAATAAATCAAGGGAAATGTGAGTATTATTTTAAACCCTCATAAATAGACTTAAGGCGAATTGTAAGTCAAGGCAAATTATGGCGGATGCGTATGAGATGCAATTTAATGTCTAATAAGCAAAAGTGAGTAAATGTCATTTCTTGTTGATAAATTGTTTTATAATGTAATTTTTATTTATAATATTATAGTTTGCAAAATTAATTTATTTTAGATATGACAAAGTGGAAAAAACTTTTCGTGTGACGTGTTTCGTCAATAAGCGCATCATCGGACGAAATTTATAGAAAAAATTACTTCGATGAAGTCCTCAAAACTCAGCTCGCAACATATCCATCTCCTCCTACCCTTGGCTGAAACCCCTCCCCCACCACGAGAGGAAAACACACCCATTCAGCATCTCCTAACTAATCCATTGCTGGCTCTACTGTGGTTACAAGGGTCTTTCATCTCTTAGTCGCTTTCTCAAATCGGCATCCTACAAGCCACTTGACCAATTCCAAAAGGTCATCAGGGCACCCAAAACTTGGCTCTGTGTGCATCATAGGGTATATTCATTCGATATAAATACTTCATGGTGCGCAGGTCCCCATTCTACTCCCATAAATCATCGGGTCCCTAACTGCATAGCTAGATGCAACCATTTCCACCCCACGACACAGAACCCCAAACACATCCGGAAATCCGTAACAATGCAAGCCGAATCTAGTTATTCCTACAACAATTAGCTAAATTATTTTTTCCACTAAAAATTAATTCTCAAAATTCACCAGTTAATAAATTAACCAACCAATGAAGACAAAATGACATACACGGCTCTTAAAATAAAAATAATAAATTCCACATTCATTTACAAAAATGAAAAACAAACAATCATTTTCAGTTAATTACTATTAATAAAAATAATTCTAAACTTAAAACATTTGAATGCACGCAAAACCATAGTCATTAACAGTCCACAGAAATCACAGTGGGAATGCGCCATCACAAAATGCCGTCAATCTTTCTTTTGCAAAAAAAAATCCATTGCTTTCATACGCAATGGCGTCCACATGAACAAAAGGTTGCCAGACATATAAAATTTGGATGCACCCAAAAACATTAAAAGTGTCAATCAAAATCAAACAATAAATTTCCACACATGGTCTAAACTCTTGTAAAAAGACAAAACAAACAAAAACAGTCTCTTACTAAAATACTTTTTTCTATTGTCTATCACTCAAAAAATGCTGTCAATGTTTCTTTCGATCTGTGTGTGTATGTGTATGTATGTGTGTGTGTGTGTTTGACAGTAGAACAAAGTAATATCATCGTACTTACAGAATATCCAATATGTCTAGACGACTTTTTTCTTACCTTTTTTTTTTTTTTCCATTTTTGAGTACCCCGTCAAAAATCTCCGAACTTTTCCACGTTGTGTTTGAAATTTCATTCGACGTCCCTCCATGCTAAGGGGTCCTAGGCACTGCGCCAAATAAGCAAAATGTTTTATACACCCTTCGTTCTGGAGACGAATTTTGGTTGACGGGGTCAATTCCATATCGAAGCTGCTTTCGTCCCTGTAGCCCGTCTTGTCTCGGCCGGGTGATCGCTGTTTTTTTTTTTCGGACGTAAAATGAGAACTTCAACAAAAAGGATTTAAAACTTATTTTATTAAACACGTCAACGTGTGCATTTTCTAACTAGCCAGTTGAGTTGCTATCTCACCTCATTGGGGAGCAGTGTCCACACAAGAATTTAACACGTCTGCATTCTTCGGCACGTAAAACTTAATTTCCTGGAACCACTTTCTATGTCTCTAACATTCCCATGTTCGGTTCAGCCAATCAAAACCAGCATCTCTATTATGTCTATCAGCTATCAAATTTGTTGACTCTAATCTCTTTTAATCTATAAGGAGGCTATCCCGAATTATGTGACATAGAGGCTTACATCACAGTTTAGGGTTCTTTTTTTATTTTCTAGCGAAATTTTCCTATTTCTTAATGCTTTGCTTAGTTTCTGGAAGGCACATTTGCTATTTAAACCCGCTTTCGGATTACTTTGTCGCTTTTCGTCCTTTCTTAACATTTCCCATATCATTAAATTTTCGTACGTGCTTAATTTTGGTTCTCATCTTGGAGTGGGTGTTTCTCTTGCTGACAATTATGCATCTTCTGTTCTGACAATTGAAACTTCTCAAACCACTTTTCACAGATTCGATCGTTCGCAATACTTTCTTCACAAACCTGCACTATCTTTTTAAAAACGAAAAAAAAAATCCATATAATTATTATGTAAGTTTATTAATTAAAAATAAATGACATTTTTTTTTATTTTGATATTTTCTTCATTCATTTATATGCAGTGTCCCTTGTGAAATGGGGCAGGAATTGGCTGGTCAACTTTAATGCTTCAAAAACAAAACTGCTCTCTAATAATCACCACAGAGATCCTGCCCCTGTCCTCATTTAGAATGTCTGACGCTCAACTTTTCGAGAGCAACTCTCTGCGGCTGTTCGGTCTCACGTTGACTGCTGACCTGAGATGGAACAAATATATTGAGTCAACCATCCACCGCAAGGAAAGTTGGCTCCCTGTGCCGCGCCAGGAAATTTTTCTCCCCTGAATCGATCCTCCAGATCTACAAATCAACAATTCGCCCTTGCATGGAATATTGCTGCCATATATGGTCTGGAGCCCCTTCTGTTTGCCTCGGGGTTCTTGATAGGCTCCAGAGGCGGATATGCAATATAATTGGCCCTGATCTGGCATCTCGTCTACAGTCGCTCTCTCACAGACGCGCCGCCGCCTCTCTCTGTCTGTTTTACAAATACTTTCATGGCAATTTCTCCGAGGAGCTGAATTCGCTGGTTCCCAGACTTCATGAGTTCAAGCGCCCTACGAGGCTGGCATCCCGCTCTCACCCCGTCACTGTCGAAACTCCTAAATGTAGCCGTCTCTTCTACTCCAATAGCTTTATGTCTCGCACCTCTCGCCTGTGGAACTCCCTTCCCTATTCCTGTTTCCCTGATAGCTATAATCTCCAGCGATTCAAATGTAATGTCAATCAACATCTCTAGTTGCTTTGATCTTTCCATTACCCTCCTCCTCATCCTTTCTTCTATCATTCCTATCTGATCGTTTGTAACCCCTTCGTCCTAGTGGCTTCTCGCCTTGCTTGGGGGTGAAACGCTTAAAAAAAAAAGAAAAAAGTCGTGTGTGATAATAATTGTTCATGTGTTCAGTACTAAGAAATTTTTAACAGCTGCCCTGTGAGTGTCCAATTCTCGAAGACCACTTTCCTCTTTATGAACCCCAGAATTTTCAACTTTTTATCTTGAGCACTGTTTTTACCTCAATATCACCACGTCTCCACACTGCCATCCATTTACACAAGTAGGTTACTCTGTTTCCCTCTTCATCTCTTACAGTCAATATATCCTGTAAGTGTCAAATTCTCCAAGCCCGCTTTTCTCTTAATTCAACTTTCTTATTTGATCATCAGCGCAAGTGTCATTTTCATTCACATTTCTCTAAAAACGTCCTCATGGCTCACACGTTCTGTCCATGGTATTCTCAGTATCCTTCTGTAGAACCAGGTCACAAGGCTCCTCTTCATCTCTGATAAAATTGCATTTACTTCCACTGATCACCGATCAACGTCGAGCCTGGTCAGTAGCTAGATGGGTGACCGGTTTAAATACCAGGTGATGTAAGCTTAGTTGCGTGGGTGATGTAATGAATAATGGCTCGGAATTGTTAATCGGAGAGCTGGGTTCCAGTTTGAAGAGATCCGCGAAGTTAAGCAACATCGAGCTTGGTCAGTACTTAGATGGGTGACCGCTTGGGAATATCAGATGATGTAAGCTTTGATGTGCGAGTCGTGTAATGGATAATGGCAAATAATTGTTAATCGGAGAGCTGAGTTCCAATTTGAAGAGATCCCCGAAGTTAAGCAACGTCGAACTTGGTTAGTACTTAGATGGGTGACCGGTTTAAATACCAGGTGATGTAAGCTTAGTTGTGTGGGTGATGTAATGGATAATGGCTCGGAATTGTTAATCGGAGAAGCGGAGTTCCAATTCCGGTGGGATTCGTTATATTCGTTTCAGCGCAAATACCCTTGAGAAAGGTATGAATCCACCACATCTCCCTCCAGCTGTGGGTTAATTAGTAAGACTTGTATCACTAACCCATTATTATCTCCAAAAAATTGTTACAATGTAAAAATATTTTCTAGTATAAAATAAAATGCTAAGGGTTGATAAGCCATAAAAAACAAATCAATTATTCAATCTAAGTAAACTCCCTACCACCCCCCCACCCATTTATCATCTCCTTGTTCGAATGTGTAAAGTGCTTCTACTTCCGTTGCGATCAACGTATCTTGCACGGTGAAGTAATGGATAGCGGCTCGGATTGAGGAATCAGAGAGCCGAGTTCGAATTCCAGTCGAATACATTACATTCACTTACGTGCTAATACCCTTGGGAAAGGTATGAATCCTCTTCTCACTCCATCTATGTGTAAATAGCAGGACACATCGGGTTCTCTAGCCTTGGATGGCCACTGCTCTACCGTAGAAAGAAATGGCAACCAACTGCGGGAAAGAATCTGCCTCGTCAGTCATGTATGGAAAGATACATGATCACCTAAGCGTGTATCATACATGGCACATAACTGAGTGAAGCACTCTTTTCTTTTTACTTGGTTGAATCATATTTCTGATTCTTCAATATGTCTTGTGAGTGTTAAATTTTCTAAACCCTCTTTCCTGATCATCCTTCTGTAGTCCAATATATTTTCAGCACATTTGTTATTCAAAAATTTAAATGTAATGACAATTGTTATCTTCTGTTTTCTTAATTCCTGTTCTTATATTGTTCTCTCTCCTTAATAATGTTTCTCTCATATTTTCTAACATGCAGTAACCCCTTGCGTCAGAAATAGTTTTATTGTTTTGCTTGGGTTGAAATGATTTTAAAAAATCCTTCTGTAGAATCTTTTCTGTTTCCTCAAGTGTCTTCTTCATCTATGGTTTGATTGTTCAGAATTCACTGTTATATCGAAGTACAAATAATACGTAATAATTCAATTCGCTTTTCTTTTTTTCTGGTTTCTTCATACTTTGTTTAGCTTTAGAAAGGCATCTTTTGCTTTTTTTTTCTTTTAATTTGTAACTAGCATTATCTCTTATCATACAGTGTACTCAGCGTAATCGCACATCTCATCGTCTTTCTCTTCATTGTTTTGACTTTATCTCTATCTCTTTTTCCTTATAATTCTTCTTCTCTTCTCTTCGTCTTCTTTTGTAAAACGCGTCCTTCTCACTGTCGCCTATCTCATCAACTTCTTCATTGTCTTGCTTCGTGCTCATCGTCTCTTCTTCCTTACCATTTCTTCTTCTTCTTCTTCTTCTTCTTCTTCTTCTTCTATTATGTCTTCATTCTTCTTCTAACCCCTTTCTCTTTATTTCTTTTTCTTTTTTCTTCTATCATATGTTGTCATTCATCTCATTGTCTAGCGTACTCCCCCATCCTCCTGCCTCCTCTTTCGCTTCAACTCCTCCTCCTACTATTCCTCTTCCCCCACTTCCGTCAATTGTCTCCTAACATACCCCTAAATTTTTTTCATTCGTTCTTCTGTCAAATCGTTCATTCCTTCATTTAGACCTTATTTTAAAGTCTTCTAAACGTATTCTTTCTTTCTTTCAGACATCATTTTCATCCTAAACTCTTACCTTATTCCCACCCTTCTAACTTTTCGTTCGACTTCGTATTGATTTAATATATAATTTAAAACATTCCATACATATAAGTAAAAACCATAGCTTTCCTTTCCTTCCTATTCCCATTCTTGCTTTTCCCAACCTATCTATCTACTTACCCACTCATATTTTTTTCTCTCCATCTTTCATATTGAGTTATATTGAAGCATTACTTAGGCATAAACACAGAACCTCGCCGTGGGACTTTGATCGTTAGAAAGCCGAAATATTACAGAACTTACAAGCAGATTCAAAGCCGTCGCGAATTGAATTCGACACGCGGGTCTGTTGTACTTAAATAATTTAGAGATAAATTTTTCTATGGAATTAAGGTGAATCTTAAAATGTGGCTTTTGTAAACTTTGCACTGGGAATTTCAATTTATTTTGCAAGCCATCGAAATGCGAAACAAGCCAACTACATTCGATTAGCGTTAGTCCTCCTTGAACTGCGCAGCTATTTCTACTTTTAAAAACTGGCCGCGTCAAATGACTTGCCTGTTCTGCCTCCTTCCCAGCACCATGACACTTTTAGCCGAGGGATTCAATTTGTCGAATCAATACTTTGATGCATCATTTTATTTTATTTCTGGACTTTTAATCTCGTCAGGTTTCCTTTTGTAGTTTAGTCGACATTGTGATTCAAAGAACAAAGAGATAAGCGAACGAACACATCGACACGCGCGCGCGCACACACACACACACACACACACACATATATATATATATATGCGTGTGTGAATTACATATGGTGTATACATGATTGTAAGTGCAAGCTAAATTACACATATATACATATATATCAATACATATTAGCTTGGAGATATTGTTATCTGCATATACAGAAAATCGTATATATTATTACACGTATATATATATATATCCAGATACAAACTTACACACACACACACACACACACACATATATATATATATATATATATATATATATATATATATATATATAATGGGTCTTGACTTGTTGTACGAGTATGACCATCGCTGACGAGTTTTACAAATACCAAATTTTAGAATTTAGAGGTTTTCAACGTTTTTCTTTTGTTCCTCGGGTTACCAAGAAAAACTGAAGATCCGAAAAAGCACTACGTAAATGGTGGTTAGCCAACAGTTTCTCTCTTTCAAATAATTCACATTACCTTGTTCCGAGGAAGCCGGTGTTCACAGCAAATCACAGAACATATATATATTTACAGGGCTTGAAGTCAGTGTTCGCCCGAGTGTTCACTTTTATATTTACGCACACTTTATCCCTGATATTGAGCATGTTTACCAATAATTATGGCATACATTAAAACGATAATATTTTCATACATAGATACACGCACAAGCATAATATATATATATATATATATATATATATATGTATATATATATATATTATAATTTTTTTGTTCTCATGTTTTAAAAACGAGAGCCGAAACCATCTAAATAATTATTAAAATTAAGTTGAATTGAGGTGTTTAGTCCCGTTTCATCTTCAAGCTAAATTTTAGAAATATATTTTCATAGGATATATATATATATATATATATATATATATATATATGATAAAACATAGTTTTAAGGTGTACTATATTTATGAGTTAAAGTCCTCCGTATCAGGGATATAGCGTATGTAAATATATAAGTGAACATTGAACTCAACACCCACGGCGACATATATACACATGTATAACAATATTTTTGGCGTGGCTTTGTTTTTGTTTTTAATCTCCCAGCAATATTTACAAAGCATTGTGCTGTTCGCGTATTTACTATTCGCGAACGAAATTTTGAGTGCATAGTTTCTTTGTTTCCAGGGTCTTTCAGTTACACCTATGGATATTTTTTTCGTTATCTGTTAATTTTACAGTGGCTTGGTATATTACATTGTTCTGAAAGCAGTTGCCATTTAAGGTACATTCGTTCTGTAGTCACATGTGGGTTTGCATTGCGCGGGTGGTTTGTGAATTGTTTTACTGTCCTAATTATTATTATTTGTGTCATGTCCTCAGTGCAACTATTCTTGGCGGACCTGTATATATAAATAGTCCAGAAAAATCACAACCCATATTTCTTATGAGCATGAAACAGAGTCTTCAATTATATATATATATATATATATATATATATATATATATATATATATATATATATATATATATACTGAGTTTGCCGTCGTTTTCGACGCATGAGTTAAGTTCTCAAAACTAACAGCTAGACTACCAGCACATATCATTTGATTATAGTGGCGAAGGCTTGTGCAGAACCAACCACACTTTTTGTAAGAGCTGAATATAGAGGCCTGGTGCACAGTATACCACAATATCGACAAAAGACCCTTCGCGGGATTTGAATTTATAGTTCTCTGAAATTGTTCGCAACCCAAGTCCTATAGAACCCAAAGCTAGGGAAAGAGATGGATTCATAACATTTCCAAGGGTATTAGCCCGTAAGTGAATGAACCCGACTAGAATTCGAACTTTGATTCTTCAGTGCGAGCCGCTATCCATTACTTTACCGCAGCGCGCCTCTATCCTCTCTCTCTCTCTCTCCCTCTCGCTCTCTCTCTCTCTCTCTCTCTCTATATATATATATATATATATATATATATATATATATATATATTATGAAATGGACACAGTCCGAAAACGTTTATACGTTCTTTTATAGATACAAATATTTAAATAGTATTAAATAACATTTACCGGCCTGAATGTCCGAGAAATCTTCACAGAAAATATTCGTCCTCTGACAGGAATCGAACCAGTATCCTATACGGAACCGTCATTTAGATTAACGTGCCTTAACCGATTTGACTACATGAAAGTTTGAAGTTTAAAGACAGTAAATTCAACCTTGCTAACCGAACGCTCCTCTGTAGCCAAATCGGTTAAGGCACGTCAAGCTAAATGAGGAGGACGAATACTTTCTGTGAAGATTTCTCGGACATTCAGGGCGGTAAATGTTGTTTAATACTGTTTATTATAAACAGAACATTTATTTAAATATTAGTATCTATAAAAGAATGTATAAACATAAAAATGTCTTAATATATATATATATATATATATATATATATATATATATATATATATCGACATATATAATTAGAAATGTTACATATTTCCATGTTGATTTTCACAAAGTTAAACTTCGTCTGACATAAGTACGATCTCATCTCTTCCCATACATATCCCCTAGGCCCCGTTGGTCTCGTCTTGCTTTCTGTCGAGGTGCATCCGTTCAGTTTGGATTCCGCTTGTTCCGATATTTCAATCTTCGCACGGCTATTGCATAAGGAGAGTTATACAGCTTCCAAACTAGTTTAGGAATTGGTGTCAGTGTGTCTTTGATCGTCCAGTCTTGGTTCTTCAAGTGTTGGGATTCTTACCGACGAAGAACGTTGTCAACAAGCCGTCGTAAAATTCTTGTTGTCTTCTGAGCTGAATGGAAATAAGGTCAAGTTCTCATCGAAGAAATAATATTGCCAGTTTTGGTTAATTGTAGACGATTTAATGAAGGTGAATAAAGTAATTTCCAATCGGATATATTTGGCATCTATTAACACAAAAGGACTAGAAGGCGGTGACTTGGAATCTCTATCTATGGGTTCAGTCAGAAATTCAAGTGAATATTGGGCCCTCCTTTGTTCGGGTGTACAACTGCGAGTTTCTCTGACGACTCGTCTGTCTCTGTCGTCCCGGCTGTCTCCCGTGTATCCTCAAAATCAAGTTGAATTTATACATAATTCTCCGCTCACATATCAAACAGTTCATACGTCAAAATAACTTAATTTTTCATTATTTAAAGTCAGGATTAAAAGACCAAATCATATGTTTTGATTTTACCCTATTTCATTCAGAGCCACTGCTCCAAAAACCCAAACATATTCGGCCGACATTTTCGTTAGAAAACAAAATCAAAAACACATGCTCGGACTTGTCCAATTCGAGGTCACACCTGGCATCTCGACAAATTTTCCTGCCTGGGAAAATTAATAAGGATTAGCTTAACACACCAATCCATTCTAAATCGTGTGTTTGAACTTTAAAAAGTACAATATCTGTCAATAACAAGTTACGAGTGAAATGTGAGCTGTAGTCAACATTTTCCGCCACTCAAAAGTCTCTAGAAAAAGTTCACCGATTTATATGGACCATAATTTGCATACTTGACATGCAATTTTCTGAAATGAAGAGAAAAAAAGTTCCTTGAAGATTCACCCTCCTTTTGTTTTGTTTTTCAAATATCCACTTCGATCGTTTGTACCGTCTTAGAATCATTCTCTGGTATCATATCTATTTCACCGTCATCTCCATAGGTCTTTCTTCTTCCATTTTGTTCTATGCGACATCAACGGTGTTTTCCATCACATTCAACTACCCATCATGTTCGATACTATATGTCGTTCGAGTCCCTCCATTTTGGCCTCGGTAATTCATTTCCTTCAATCCATACGATCTATATAACCTCCTCAATTTACGTATTATGATTACAACTATAATTAGCATGACCAATTTAACTAGCAGTATTGACACCATTTAGTACCAATCGTATCTTCCCGTTTAATTTATTTAGGGATCTTGGTATTCATTAGCCTACTTAATATCTCTGCTAAGTTCTTTAAGCTAATTTTCCTTACAGGTCCTAACAATTTAGGAATCTGTCGTGCCTTTATTTTAGGAAACTCTTTGAGAAATGGACTCTATACTCCAGTCCAGTTATTGGTCTACACGTTCACAAGGGGATAGAAAATCATCTTTAACTTCAAATTTATCCTCTGCCTGATAGAAAGGAAAAATAGTTAGTGTCGCAGTAAAAGGGGTACAACAACATTGCTAAATTAATGATAGTCAAAGGTGACCTTACACGTATAATGCTCTTGTGCTGATCTTTGCACGCTTTAGTCAGTTCAAAATCAACATTGGAAACGATATTATATATCCCATCGGATATGCTCACTGCTTGGAGTAACACTTTCTCCGTCATTGACAAATCCCTTGGGCCATTTCAACATGCCCCTTAAACAATTCTCTCACACATATATCCACTAGTTGTATAAATTGGGCTTTTCGTGGAACACATTTTCAATAAATTCATGCTATATTTGAAGGCCTCCTCTGGCGCTAATATCTTAAACATCGACCCCCGCAAGATTCTTTGCTATAATGTCTGCCTCCAATCTATACTTTGCTACTGCTTTCGCATCTCCTCCTCTATCTGGATAAAGAACAGGTAAGTTTACTATTTTAAACACTTCAAAGATATTTTATCTATCCAATAATGGTAGAGACACTAAGATCACTATTTTATCCTCACTGATGAGGGTCTCAAAATATTTTAATCTCATTTATCAGGGCCTCAAAATATTTTATCCTCACTGCTCAGGGCCTCAAAATATTTTATCCTCACTGATCAGGGCCTCAAAATATTTTATCCTCACTGATGAAGGTCTCAAAATATTTTAGACTCACTGATGAGGGCCTCAAAATATTTTAGACTCACTGATCAGGGCCTCAAAATATTTTATCCTCACTGATGAGGGCCTCAAAATATTTTATCCTCACTGATGAGGGTCTCAAAATATTTTAGACTCACTGATGAGGGCCTCAAAATATTTTATCCTCACTGATGAGGGTCTCAAAATATTTTAGACTCACTGATGAGGGCCTCAAAATATTTTAGACTCACTGATCAGGGCCTCAAAATATTTTATCCTCACTGATCAGGGCCTCAAAGTAATGCTCTTTCACTGGGTTCACGGGCAGCATAAGATGAATAGATAGCTTTGAGTGAATATTTAGCAACAGATCTCATGAATGCATCTGATTCGCCACTTTGGTGACAGATGTCCCAACGACAACATGTGTAGCTAGGCTCTGACGTGCTCCAATGACGACAAAAACGATTGAGAATTCTGAATCAGTCAAGCATTTCAGTCAGTTATGTGCCATGGATGATACCCACTCAAGCGATCATGAATCTTACGATACATGACTGACGAGGCAGATTTTTTCCGCAGTAGGTTGCCATTTCTTTCTACGGTAGATCAGTTGCCATCAAAGGCTGTAGAACCCGGTCTGTCCTGCTATTTACCCATAGCAATAGATTCGACTGGAATTCGAACACGACTCCGATTCCTCAGTTTGAGTCGCTATCAATTTCTCCACCGTGCCTCCTCTTCACTGCAGTTAATTCCAAGATTTGCCTCATCCAGTCTCCAATTCGAACATTGTTTTGTTTGGTTACAAACCTTATTTTTCAAGATATTTGTTTAATCATATTTAATATTAATTTTACTGTTTGCCTATTTTTAGTTCGTTTCCTGTCACATTTAAGATCGACACACTTTCCTGGCCAACCTGCGTTAGCTATTCCTGGTTCTTTCTTACCATTTCCAAACTTTATGGCGTTACTATCTTCGTCTCCGATACCTATATCAAAATCAAAAACACATGCTCTGATTTGTCCAATTCGAGGTCACACCTGGCCTCCCGACAAATACTCCTGACATGGAAAAAAATAATAAGTACTAGATTAACACACAACAATCAATTCTAAATCATCGCCTTGAAGTATAAAAATTACAATATCCAATATCTCCAGCCTAATCAATTCCAAATCTCCCCTTGAAGTATAAAAACTACAATATCCAATATCCTCAGCCTAATCCATTCCAAATCTCCCCTTGAAGTATAAAAATTACAATATCCAATATCCCCAGCCTAATCCATTCCAAATCTCCCCTTGAAGTATAAAAACTACAATATCCAATATTCCCAGTCTAATCCATTCCAAATCTCCCCTTGAAGTATAAAAACTACAATATCCAATATCCCCAGCCTAATGCATACCAAATCTCCCCTTGAAGTATAAAAACTACAATATCCAATATTCCCAGCCTAATCCATTCCAAATCTCCCCTTGAAGTATAAAAACTACAATATCCAATATTCCCAGCCTAATCCATTCCAAATCTCCCTTGAAGTATAAAAACTACAATATCAATATTCCCAGCCTAATCCATTCCAAATCTCCCTTGAAGTATAAAAACCAATATCCAATATTCCCCCTAATCCATTCCATTCCAAATCTCCCTTGAAGTATAAAAACTACAATATCCAATATCCATTCCTCCCCTTGAGCCTAATCCATTCCAAATCTCCCTTGAAGTATAAAAACTACAATATCCAATATTCCCAGCCTAATCCATTCCAAATCTCCCCTTGAAGTATAAAAACTACAATATCCAATATCCCCAGCCTAATGCATACCAAATCAGCCCTTGAAGTATAAAAACTACAATATCCAATATTCCCAGCCTAATCCATTCCAAATCTCCCCTTGAAGTATAAAAACTACAATATCCAATATTCCCAGCCTAATCCATTCCAAATCTCCCCTTGAAGTATAAAAACTACAATATCCAATATTCCCAGCCTAATCCATTCCAAATCTCCCCTTGAAGTATAAAAACTACAATATCCAATATCCTCAGCCTAATCCATTCCAAATCAGCCCTTGAAGTATAAAAACTACAATATCCAATATTCCCAGCCTAATCCATTCCAAATCAGCCCTTGAAGTATAAAAACTACAATATCCAATATCCTCAGCCTAATCCATTCCAAATCAGCCCTTGAAGTATAAAAACTACAATATCCAATGTCCCCAGCCTAATCCATTCCAAATCTCCCCCAAATCTTGAAGTATAAAAACTACAATATCCAATATTCCCAGCCTAATCCATTCCAAATCAGCCCTTGAAGTATAAAACTACAATATCCAATATTCCCAGCCTAATCCATTCCAAATCTCCCCTTGAAGTATAAAAACTACAATATCCAATATTCCCAGTCTAATCCATTCCAAATCTCCCCTTGAAGTATAAAAACACAATATCCAATATCCCCAGCCTAATCCATTCCAAATCTCCCTTGAAGTAAAAAAAACTACAATATCCAATATTCCCAGCCTAATCCATTCCAAATCTCCCCTTGAAGTATAAAAACTACAATATCCAATATTCCCAGCCTAATCCATTCCAAATCTCCCCTTGAAGTATAAAAACTACAATATCCAATATTCCCAGTCTAATCCATTCCAAATCTCCCTTGAAGTATAAAACTACAATATCCAATATTCCCAGCCTAATCCATTCCAAATCTCCCTTGAAGTATAAAAACTACAATATCCAATATCCTCAGCCTAATCCATTCCAAATCAGCCCTTGAAGTATAAAAACTACAATATCCAATATTCCCAGCCTAATCCATTCCAAATCTCCCTTGAAGTATAAAAACTACAATATCCAATATTCCCAGCCTAATCCATTCCAAATCTCCCTTGAAGTATAAAAACTACAATATCCAATATTCCCAGCCTAATCCATTCCAAATCTCCCCTTGAAGTATAAAAACTACAATATCCAATATTCCCAGTCTAATCCATTCCAAATCTCCCCATTCCAAATTGAAGTATAAAAACTACAATATCCAATATTCCCAGCCTAATCCATTCCAAATCTCCCTTGAAGTATAAAACTACAATATCCAATATTCCCAGCCTAATCCATTCCAAATCTCCCTTGAAGTATAAAAACTACAATATCCAATATTCCCAGCCTAATCCATTCCAAATCTCCCTTGAAGTATAAAAAATATCTACAAAGTAAAAACTAAAATCAATATTCAATATCCAATATTCCCAGCCTAATCCATTCCAAATCAGCCCTTGAAGTATAAAAACTACAATATCCAATATTCCCAGCCTAATCCATTCCAAATCTCCCCTTGAAGTATAAAAACTACAATATCCAATATTCCCAGTCTAATCCATTCCAAATCTCCCCTTGAAGTATAAAAACTACAATATCCAATATTCCCAGCCTAATCCATTCCAAATCTCCCCTTGAAGTATAAAAACTACAATATCCAATATTCCCCAGCCTAATCCATTCCAAATCTCCCCTTGAAGTATAAAAACTACAATATCCAATATCCTCCCTAATCTATTCCAAATCCCTTGAATACAATATCCAATATCCTCAGCCTAATCCATTCCAAATCAGCCCTTGAAGTATAAAACCACAATATCCAATATTCCAATATTCCCAGCCTAATCCATTCCAAATCTCCCTTGAAGTATAAAAACTACAATATCCAATATTCCCAGCCTAATCCATTCCAAATCTCCCCTTGAAGTATAAAAAACTACAATATCCAATATTCCCAGCCTAATCCATTCCAAATCTCCCCTTGAAGTATAAAAACTACAATATCCAATATTCCCAGCCTAATCCATTCCAAATCTCCCCTTGAAGTATAAAAACTACAATATCCAATATCCCCAGCCTAATGCATACCAAATCTCCTTGAAGTATAAAACTACAATATCCAATATTCCCAGCCTAATCCATTCCAAATCAGCCCTTGAAGTATAAAAACTACAATATCCAATATTCCCAGCCTAATCCATTCCAAATCTCCCTTGAAGTATAAAAACTACAATATCCAATATTCCCAGCCTAATCCATTCCAAATCTCCCTTGAAGTATAAAAACTACAATATCCAATATCCTCAGCCTAATCCATTCCAAATCTCCCCTTGAAGTATAAAAACTACAATATCCAATATCCCCAGCCTAATCCATTCCAAATCAGCCCTTGAAGTATAAAAACTACAATATCCAATCCATTCCAAATCCCTTGAGTATAAAAACTAATCCATTCCAAATCATTCCAAATCTCCTTGAAGTATAAAAACTACAATATCCAATATTCCCAGCCTAATGCATACCAAATCTCCCCTTGAAGTATAAAAACTACAATATCCAATATTCCCAGCCTAATCCATTCCAAATCAGCCCTTGAAGTATAAAAACTACAATATCCAATATTCCCAGCCTAATCCATTCCAAATCTCCCCTTGAAGTATAAAAACTACAATATCCAATATTCCCAGTCTAATCCATTCCAAATCTCCCCTTGAAGTATAAAAACTACAATATCCAATATCCCCAGCCTAATGCATACCAAATCTCCCCTTGAAGTATAAAAACTACAATATCCAATATTCCCAGCCTAATCCATTCCAAATCAGCCCTTGAAGTATAAAAACTACAATATCCAATATTCCCAGCCTAATCCATTCCAAATCTCCCCTTGAAGTATAAAAACCACAATATCCAATATTCCCAGTCTAATCCATTCCAAATCTCCCCTTGAAGTATAAAAACTACAATATCCAATATTCCCAGCCTAATCCATTCCAAATCTCCCTTGAAGTATAAAAACTACAATATCCAATATCCCCAGCCTAATCCATTCCAAATCAGCCCTTGAAGTATAAAAACTACAATATCCAATATTCCCAGCCTAATCCATTCCAAATCTCCCTTGAAGTATAAAAACTACAATATCCAATATTCCCAGCCTAATCCATTCCAAATCTCCCTTGAAGTATAAAAACTACAATATCCAATATCCAATATTCCAAATCAGCCTAATCCATTCCAAATCTCCCCATTGAAGTATAAAAACTACAATATCCAATATTCCCAGCCTAATCCATTCCAAATCAGCCCTTGAAGTATAAAACTACAATATCCAATATTCCCAGCCTAATCCATTCCAAATCTCCCCTTGAAGTATAAAAACTACAATATCCAATATTCCCAGTCTAATCCATTCCAAATCTCCCCTTGAAGTATAAAAACTACAATATCCAATATCCCCAGCCTAATCCATTCCAAATCTCCCCTTGAAGTATAAAAACTACAATATCCAATATTCCCAGCCTAATCCATTCCAAATCAGCCCTTGAAGTATAAAAACTACAATATCCAATATTCCCAGCCTAATCCATTCCAAATCTCCCCTTGAAGTATAAAAAAACACAATATCCAATATTCCCAGTCTAATCCATTCCAAATCTCCCTTGAAGTATAAAACTACAATATCCAATATTCCCAGCCTAATCCATTCCAAATCAGCCCTTGAAGTATAAAAACTACAATATCCAATATCCCCAGCCCTAATCCATTCCAAATCAGCCCTTGAAGTATAAAAACTACAATATCCAATATTCCCAGCCTAATCCATTCCAAATCTCCCCTTGAAGTATAAAACTACAATATCCAATATTCCCAGCCTAATCCATTCCAAATCTCCCTTGAAGTATAAAAACTACAATATCCAATATTCCCAGCCTAATCCATTCCAAATCTCCCTTGAAGTATAAAAACTACAATATCCAATATTCCCAGCCTAATCCATTCCAAATCAGCCCTTGAAGTATAAAAACTACAATATCCAATATTCCCAGCCTCCATTCCAAATCTCCCTTGAATCCATTCCAAATCTCCCCTTGAAGTATAAAAACTACAATATCCAATATTCCTCAGCCTAATCCATTCCAAATCTCCCCTTGAAGTATAAAAACCACAATATCCAATATTCCCAGCCTAATCCATTCCAAATCTCCCTTGAAGTATAAAAACTACAATATCCAATATTCCCCAGCCTAATCCATTCCAAATCAGCCCTTGAAGTATAAAAACTACAATATCCAATATTCCCAGCCTAATCCATTCCAAATCTCCCCTTGAAGTATAAAAACTACAATATCCAATATTCCCAGCCTAATCCATTCCAAATCTCCCTTGAAGTATAAAAACTACAATATCCAATATTCCCAGCCTAATCCATTCCAAATCAGCCCTTGAAGTATAAAACTACAATATCCAATATTCCCAGCCTAATCCATTCCAAATCTCCCTTGAAGTATAAAACTACAATATCCAATATTCCCAGCCTAATCCATTCCAAATCTCCCCTTGAAGTATAAAACTACAATATCCAATATTCCCAGCCTAATCCATTCCAAATCTCCCTTGAAGTATAAAAACTACAATATCCAATATTCCCAGCCTAATCCATTCCAAATCTCCCCTTGAAGTATAAAAACTACAATATCCAATATTCCCAGCCTAATCCATTCCAAATCTCCCCTTGAAGTATAAAAACTACAATATCCAATATTCCCAGCCTAATCCATTCCAAATCAGCCCTTGAAGTATAAAAACTACAATATCCAATATTCCCAGCCTAATCCATTCCAAATCAGCCCTTGAAGTATAAAAACTACAATATCCAATATCCTCAGCCTAATCCATTCCAAATCAGCCCTTGAAGTATAAAAACTACAATATCCAATATCCCCAGCCTAATCCATTCCAAATCTCCCCTTGAAGTATAAAAACTACAATATCCAATATTCCCAGCCTAATCCATTCCAAATCAGCCCTTGAAGTATAAAAACTACAATATCCAATATTCCCAGCCTAATCCATTCCAAATCTCCCTTGAAGTATAAAAACTACAATATCCAATATTCCCAGTCTAATCCATTCCAAATCTCCCCTTGAAGTATAAAACACAATATCCAATATCCCCAGCCTAATGCATACCAAATCTCCCTTGAAGTATAAAAACTACAATATCCAATATTCCCAGCCTAATCCATTCCAAATCTCCCTTGAAGTATAAAAACTACAATATCCAATATTCCCAGCCTAATCCATTCCAAATCTCCCCTTGAAGTATAAAAACTACAATATCCAATATTCCCAGCCTAATCCATTCCAAATCTCCCCTTGAAGTATAAAAACTACAATATCCAATATTCCCAGCCTAATCCATTCCAAATCTCCCCTTGAAGTATAAAAACTACAATATCCAATATCCTCAGCCTAATCCATTCCAAATCAGCCCTTGAAGTATAAAAACTACAATATCCAATATTCCCAGCCTAATCCATTCCAAATCTCCCCTTGAAGTATAAAAACTACAATATCCAATATTCCCAGCCTAATCCATTCCAAATCTCCCCTTGAAGTATAAAAACTACAATATCCAATATTCCCAGCCTAATCCATTCCAAATCAGCGCCTTGGAATATAAAAACTACAATATCCAATATTCCCAGTTAATCCATTCCAAATCTCCCCTTGACGTAAAAAAAAACAATATCCAATAAAGGGAGCCTAATCCATTCCAAATCTCCCTTAGTATAAAAACCTACAATATCCAATATTCCCAGACTAATCCATTCCAAATCTCCCCTTAAGTATAAAACTTAATATCAATATCCCCAGCCTAATCCATCCCAAATCTCCCTTGAAAGGTAAAAACTACAATATCCAATATTCCCAGCCTAATCCATTCCAAATCAAGAAGTATAAAAACTACAATATCCAATATTCCCGTCGGTAATCCATTTCCAAAGTCGAGGTGAAGGTCAAAAACTACAATATCCAATATTCCCAGTCTAATCCAAATTTTGTCCAAATCTCCCCTTGAAGTCGGAAAAACTACAATATCCAATATTATTAATCCATTCCAAATCTCCCTTGATATAAAACCACAATATCCAATATCCTCAGCCCTAATCCTTTTCCAAATCAGCCCTTGAAGTATAAAAACTTAAATTTTTATATTCCCAAAATTTAAATTCAAATGTCCCCTTGAAGTATAAAAACTACTTATTAATATTCCCAGCCTAATTTTCCAAATTCTTAAGTATAAAAACTTTCCAATATTCCCAGCCTAATTTTTCAAATCTCCCTTGAGTAAACCCTACAATATCCGTCTTAGTCTAATCCATTAAATCTCCCCTTGAAGTATAAAAATTAAAATATCCAATATCCCCAACCTAATCCATTAAATCCCCCTTCATAAAAAAAACTTCAAGAATGAATATTCCCAACAGGAAATCATTCCAAAAAGGTGCCCACCGCAAGCATAAAATTACAATACTCAAATTGTGCCTCAACCTTATCATTGAAATCTCCCTTAAGATCTAAAAACTGTATCCAATATCCTCATAATCCAGATAAATCTCCCCTTGAAGTATAAAAACTACAATATTCAATCCATTCCCAGCCCGCCCCATTTAAATCTCCCCTTGGTTTCAATATTAAATTGTATTCCTCTTTCGTTAATATTACAAATCAGCCCTTGAGTTAAAACTTTAATGTTTTAATTTTCATTGCAGTATAAAAACCAATATCCCAGCTCTATCGAGTGAGGGTCCCCATATTGAGATATCGGCTGTGTTTGTTTTATTTTTCGCTTTTCTTTTTTAATCATAAAAAGTAAAATCCAAATTCCCAGTCTAATTTTTCAATGCTATAATAAAATTCAATATCCAATATTCCCAACCTAATCCATTCCAAATCTCCTTGAATATATATATATATATATATATATATCCCCAGCTAATCAATTCCAAATATCTATATATAAAACTATATATATATATATATATATAATATATATATAGAGAGAGAGAGAGAGAGATTGCAATATCCAATTAATCCAACATTTTCAGATTAGATTTCTTACAAAAGCTATGATTTTTTGACGGATCGCTTTATGTATTCATTCCAGAGTGAAAGCCACGTCAGCCTGACATGCTCACTGTTGGTCACGTGTTCCGTAAGAAGATATATTGCCCTCGTAATGTGTCTTAATATCCCTTGAAATTAAAAACAGCGCATTTTCTTGAATACAAAAACGAGGAAATGTTCATTCTTTGGGACTCATAAAAACTGTGTAAGCCAAAATTTGAATTCATGTTCCATTCCATAACGTCGCATTCATTCTGGAATAAAATTTTTTGCTATATAAGGACGTAAATAGAAAAATTCGATAAATTTTGATCCCGCAAATTAAACTGTCAACGAAATATTCAAAATTAAGAATTATAAATGAAAAAAAAAAGAAGATAATTTTTGGCATTTTTCATGAGGTATATCATATTTTGACAAATTACAACGCGCGTGCAATGTCCAAAACAGGAAAAGAAGAAGAGATATATTTAATTTTAAACGTAGTATTAGTAATATTGCAATTATTTGCCCAGTAAAGACAACTTATTCAATGCAAAACATAGGATATAAAATACGTTCTCTAGTAATTCAGTGTCAAAATATTGCTGCTGCAGTAATAGTCAAACTTCGAAAAATTAAAAATGTCAAAACAAATAGTTGAACTAAGTTTCTGTTCACGTATTTTCTCGAAAATGAATTTTTCTCATCGACTTCACACTTAGTAAAACTCTAGAGTTAGATTAGCTTATATGCAGTTAACGCATCATAGAGGGGAAATGTAAACAAAATTATAGGGATTTTCGCAAAGCTTCTTCGACTTCTGCGGTGTCGACTACGACAAATGGTCAATAAGGCATATAATTAAAAAACTCACATTTTTTGGCTAACACAGCATTTTTCTCTCACCCGATCGACCTGTGCTCACTCCATATTCAATAAAAGGTGTCGGACTTTATATTCAGAGAGACAGCCCGCCCTCTTTAAACGTGATTTCAACTTATCGGTTATATTTTTTTTTTAGTTTTATTTTCATTGCAGTATATGAATAGCAAATCAGATGCAAAATTGGAACCCAGTGTTGAACTCTTTTTTCTTTCTTTTTAGAAAAATTCATAAATACTGTTGTTGTTATTCACTATATGTATATATATATATATATATATATATATATATATATATATATATATATATATATATATATATATATATATATATTTTTTTTTTTTCATCTGAAGATCTAGTGAGCGTGAAACTCGAGTTGCAATTAATGGTGATTGTATTAAATAAATTTACTCTTTAGTATTTCATGATATTTTTTGTCCTTTTGGTAAATATATATGTTAAAATGAGATATCAGTGTTATTTTATTCTAACGTCATCTGGACGACAATTTATTCATCGCACCCTGTATAATATTTTTTTATTTGTCGCAACTGGAAGAATAAACATTCTTTGGGACCTCATGTGCATGAGGCCCTTTACAGAACATTCATGTTATTTTATTGTGCATTCATTCAAATGACGTATTTGCTGCTTTTGAATCTGCCTGTCTTTTGATCCCCTATTAAACACACAAACACACACACACACACACACACAAAAATATATATATATATATATATATATATATATATATTAAATTTAAAATTTTAGTTTCTGTTTTGAAACATGGTAAAGAGATGTATAATTTTAAAATTAAATTTAAAATCCATAGTTCCATTCAATTATCAAACATAGGATTTGGGAATCTATATGTCAAATGTCCGTGGGTGTGAAAGTAAAATAAAAAATAAAGATTAAAAACAAAACTTATGTTAAAATGCCGACGCGTTTCGTCTATTTAGATTTGATGAAGTCCATCAGAGGACGTAAACGTAATTTTGTCATTTTTCATATATATATATATATATATATATATATATATATATATATATATATATATATAATTTTTTATTTAAAAATTTTCCTCACCCGCTACCTCAGTTATTCAATCCTTCAAAACAAGAGCCGAAAACTTCAATATAATTATTTGAATTAAATTTAATTAAAGTACTAAGCTCTGTTCCATCTTCAATGCAAAATTTTTTTGAAATTGTTGAACTTATTTCTGAAAAATTTTAAATACGTTTTATAAAAAATATATATATATATATATATATATATATATATATATATATATATATATATATATATATATATTCATCATCAAGAAATTTGGACAACGAGTCTCATATATATATATATGAATAATTAAAAAATTTATTTTAGTATTTCAAGACGTTTTTTGTCCAAATTTCGTTTAGGATGAAAAAAGAACTATCAGTGTTAATTTTATTTAATTTTCTAAATGAAATTTAGTCATTAGCTTCTGTTTTTATAAACTTTTTGTACTTGTTATGTAGTGATGGAATCATATTTATAAAAAAAATAAATTATGATATTGCCTCTACTGTTTTATCGAGCACTGTTTTTTAAAAATAAAAACAAAATATACTAAAGGACTTTGGATTATTAACCTCACAGTGTTTTTCTATTTTTCTGTATACTTATACTTACACACACACACACACACACACACACACACACACACACACACACACATATATATATATATATATATATATATGAAATATGTCGTAGTGAGGATGACAATAGGACGATGATTAATATCATATTTCAACAATTTGTGCATTTGTAAGAAATTCATAAATACTAAATTTATTAATGATTTGACCAATTCAGGCATTTCTAGATTTTAACGAAATCTTTTATTCATATAAATCTGTAGCGTCATTATTCAGGCACTTATTTCCTACGTGTTATAAGATTAAATTAACGTCTAGCTAGATATTTCAATTTCCAGTATTTTTTTTTTCAGGAATTTTGTAATATCGGCAACTATTACAACTGCTGGTAAATCAATGAGGCGTACGATCATGAAGCGATGGAAAATGAGAGGAAATTGTTTAATGAAATATATCGGACAAAGAAAAAATTCTTTATTTTAGTGGAATATATAGGACAGAGAAAAATGCTTTCGTTTCTCCATTGTACAATTATTTGTTACCGTCTGCCATTTACAAATATGAATCCCTTGTCCCGAAAACTACGAACTAGAGATGTCAAAATCAAAGAAGTATAAACATATATTTGGAAACCATTGGACAGAATATGTGACATCAAAATCCGAAGAAGCTTTGAGATAGCGAAAGATATCTTCCAAAACCTGAGAAAAGAAACGGGTAAATTTCACGAGAAAAAAAAAATGAACGAATGCTGAACATTTATATTTTATCAATGCTTCTATATGAGAGTGAATGCTAGAGAATTTCCCCCACATGTGATGAGGATCGAAGCAACAGATATGGGTCTACAGAAGAATATGCGAGAATACTTTGGACGAAATATGCAAGTAAAGAGAAAGTTTCAAGGAATTTGGATAGTACGCCTTTACTTAGATTTGGAGACGGAGTTCAAGGGCACATAAAGAGGAAAGAAGGCTTAGAGAAACTGATACTCACAGAAGATACTGAAGGCAAGAGAAACAGGCTGGAAACTGCATGTGACCTACGTAACAACCCTGTGGAAATAGATAGCAGAACAACAAGTGAGAAGTCTAGTAAAAAAAGACAAAACTTCATAAGATCTACGGAGAGGAAATTGTAGAGATCTCCCACGTCCTGAAGGGACATGGCACAAAAAGATCTTCTTCCAAGTAGTCGATCATGGCTCTCCACATCTTTTTGTTCCTTGTGGCTCTTAATAAGATCTTTCTTTTTGTTATTTCTCCCAAACCGTTCTCCCATCAAGCACATCAAGCAAGTTACGCGCTGCTTTCCTCTGTCCCTCAATCTGCCTTGTGAGTATCAAATTTTCAAAACCCTCCTTCCTCATTATGTGCCCCAGAAATTTCAACTGCGTCTTCCTGATGTTAAGTATAAGTTTACTTTTTGTTTCCATTTTCTCTAAAACTTCGTCGTTGCAGACATGTTCGGACCATGTTATCCTCAGCATCCTTCTGTAGAACAACATTTCTGTTGCTTCAAGTCTCTTCTTCATCTTTGAGGAGATTGTCCAGCATTCGCTGCCATATATGAGGACAGATATCACATAAAAGTACAACACTCTGTCTTTTGTTTCTAACGAAATCTGTCTCTTAATACTTTGCTTAGCTATTGGAATGCATCTTTCGCCATCCCAATATGTCTTCGGATCTCAGTGTCACACTTTTTGTCCTCTGTTAAAACACTTCCCAGATTTTTAAATTTTTGTGCTTCTTTCATTTTAGTATCCCCGATTTGTAATTTGCATTTTGAGCTCACCCTTTTGCTGATAACGATGCATTCTCTCTTCTTGTAGTTTATACTTAGTCCTTTCTTCTCGCTTTCCTTCGCTTCGTAGGAGCTATGTAGTCTTCTTTCCGTGTCTGCTATACAAAACAAAAGTTAGTTTACATTTAAACGAGAACCCCACCCCATCATAAAAAATGTTCGAGAATGCATCCCCCAAGAGGAAAGAAAGTAGGTTGAAAAGTTGTGGCCTTTGCCTTTCAATCAAATTTTACCATAAATTTGACGTTTGTCCCGCGCTCAATTTTAACAGAAGCCCTTCGGATCTAAAGACGGTTGATATTAAACTGGTGTAAACCTCTATCTTCCGGTTCATACACCCTTGTGCAGATTAACTGAAACAACTACTTTAATTTCCTTTCTTTCGCCATACCGCCATTTTTAGTCCCACTGGAGTGACGGGGTGTAATCGAATTCTATTTTTCCTCAGATTAGGTCATTTGCAATGGTCTGTAGTAATATGGCTCTATTTTCGGGGTGTATGAAGAAATTTGTTCGGCCTTGAAAAATATTACGTCATCCGTAATAGCAATAACCAATCAATGCAAAATGTCACAATACTAAACAAATACCAACACATCCATCTAAGATGTCACTAACACTACCAGGAGATTAATACAAAATTATATTAAATCCAAATTAATCTTACAAACAAAAAGATAAGCCATTTATGGTGGAGCACAGTTCACCTAATATCCAAGAAAAATCATTGTAAAATTCCAAGTCTAACTGAAATTGTAAGGTAAAAGGTAGAATGTGTTTATAATTTACCGTTAACTCGCATCTTTGGTTTAATAAAGCATTCATATCAAAGAACCTAATAATTTGCAAATTTTCATATAAACACAGAAAACAGAGTTCATATTGGTTGATCTTAGCGAAGTCCTGAATGATTCTTTTTCCATTGCTCAGTTGGGAAAAGAGTGGGGCTGCATATATAGTAGTATACAGTAAAATCCCAAATTACCCCATATGGAGAATATACCTATTTCAGCTGGCGAAAACTTCATCAGACTTATTTAACTCTAGTATATAGATTGATTTCGTGTTTGGATTAGAAATTTAACTGTGACGACTGTCGAAAAATTAATACAGAATTTATCCATTTCAATGTTTCAGTCAGGCGAAAGACACGAGACAGTGGTCAGGGGAGGGTGGTAGGTATTAACTTTAAAAGGGAAGAGGTTATATAAAATTAAACCCGGATATTAACCTTGTGACATTAAATTGGGGTTATATGAAGAATGTGGAGTTAATTTGAAACTAAGAGAAGAATGAATTTTTTTTTTAATATATAGATAAGGTAAAATTAATTATACAAGTTCCTACTTAAAAAAACAACTCTTCCGAAGATAAATTATACTTAAAAATATGATATATTAAATAAATTAAAAAATAAGTTATATTTAGATAATTTATCTTAAAATTAAGTAAGATTATATTTAAAAAAAAAATTAAAATTAATAAATAAATGGTTATATTAAAGAATAAAAAATATTTAAAAATAAAAATATAATAAAATAACATAAATTAGACATTAAAAAATTATTCGCTCTGTATAATAAATACACTGAGTTCTTTTTGTAGATCAGTTTTAAAATTTTATATTACTAGGATCCACTTAGATTATATACCCACAGATTTATTAACTTTACTATATATATATATATATATATATATATATATATATATATATATATATATACACTGCGTGCCAAATTATTATCGAGATAACTTTTTTTCTAATATTTCAAAAACCGTCCAATCAATTCCCACAAAATTTTCACACAATGTTGGCAACACTGACCTGCAAAATCACTGAAATTTTCATACTGATCTGCACAATGTAAACAAACTGGCACCATATTTGTTATCAGCATGGTGATTTGAGTATGCCAAATTATTAGAAAGGTTTAGTAAAAATCCCAGAATTGAGCAAACAAAACGTTTATTAATATTGCACGTGAATGTTTATGATCAAAAGAAGCTAATAAATAAGATAATCAAACAAATAATAACAGATACAAACAAAGGCACAGTTTTAAACAAATTAATAGGGAATGTGCTTTCCCTGTTTTGAAATTACTTGAAGAAGTCAACGATCCATAGAATTTGTTAATTGTACGATGCCATCTGCTGTAATGCCGCGAGATATGTCAAGAATTGCTTCCCACAACTCAGCGTTGCTCCTGAATTGTCGTCTTCCCTTCATGATGC
>CAHIKZ030000620.1:1520000-1570000 GCA_903632075.3 Acanthosepion pharaonis | reverse complement strand
TACTCATAGATAAATACTTGAATAGTCAGTATACAGAGAGGAGATTGAGATTGTGATTGAGTTGGAGGTAGAGTAATAGTGTGAGGTAACCGCTTGTAGAAGTCATATTTACAAGCACGTAGACTCTAAGGAAGTCCTACTTCGAGACATATATATATATATATATATATATATATATATATATATATATATATATATTATTGCTACTAACCGCGTTCATGGATTTACTAATAGTATTATCCATTGTATTATTGTTATTTATTTGTTATATTTAATTCCTGCGTTTGTCATTCATTGGAGACCGAATTTCATCTCGAATCCATAATATATATATATATATATATATATATATATATATATATATATATATATATATGCACATTTGTAAAACATGTCACCATATATGATATCTATCTATCTGAAAGCTTCTATATGAATGTTTAACACAAAGGGTTATAGTCAGACACACGCGCGATCACATACACAAACGTGTGTGTGAGTGTGTGTGTGTGTGTGTATGTGTGTGCGTCAACACACACACGAACACCTGCACACTGCGCAAAAGTAAGTTGACCCCTAAGATAATATTTTCAAAAAAATACCGTTTTTTCTTTACAGATTTATTATATCTTGTTTACAGGTAGCATATCCAATTTCTTTTAAAAAAAGAAATTGCTTGATTGTTTTCGGTGTTTTATCCAGAAGTCATATTCTTGTCGAAGCATATAGTATTAGTTCATATAATCAGAATACAGTTACTTGGAAATGTTCCAGTAGAACATCTCAAGTCATACCTGTTCTTTGTATCGTTTAATTTGCTACATTCACTATGTTGTCGACGGTTTCATTTTGACTTCCTCGCAGACTACATTCGCTTTTCCCATTATTGTGTTTTCTCGATGTCTGTTCATTGTGCTGTTTGTTGTCGTGCAGCTGCAGTTGTAAGTATCCTTTCCTTGCTCCTCAATGAGTTCTGGTTTCGAATCTCCAGATTGCAGCATCGACAGAACCCACGATGTCTATTTTTTCTTCTCTTCTACTGTTACATAGGAATACAGTGTCGCTGCCGACACTTGATTTTGAACCTAGATTTCCCGATAAATATAACATTTTATTTTACCACCAAAATGTCGTCAAAACGTGCTGGTTATAGTGCAAATTCTAAACAAAAAATAGTAGAATTAGCGGAAAGAATAGGAAACAGAGCTTTAGCTAGAGAATGAGTTGAATGAGGCTAACATACGTTTATGGAGATGCTTAAAGAAGTGCTGTCTCACGACAGTCATGGATGGCTCTGAAGATGACATCCTTTAGCTAGGGAATGAAGAGGCCGAAGATAATTTTGAACAGGACGAAGATAATATTGTGAATGATAATTTGTTTAATTGATAATTTAGATATTGACTCTATAATAGAAAGTGATGATGATGATGATGAAAATTAAAATTTAAATAAATTGTGAACTAGATATCCTCTTTTCTTTGAAACTGGCCTTTTTATTTTTTCGTCAAATAAAAAAAAATGTGGTTACTGATAAACATAAATTTATTGACAAAAAATATTACAATTATTATTGTGGGATTTAAAATGAAAATTGGGATAATATCTTCCTTATTTTAGAACAACAAGTATGTATTTATTATTATAAATCAATAACGAAAAAATATTTTTTATTTATACCTATGTATAATACGCACCCCTACTATCACCTGTAATTTACAGTAAAAAAAATGCGTATTATTTTCGAGAAATTACGGTATTTTGCCTATATTTCTGTCATGAGGTATTATATATATTATTATATATTTGCATTTTTCGGCCTGTTGGCCTCATCTTTACTGTCATATTCACGACGTTTCGGCCGTTGTACGCTCCAGCCTTCTTCCGGCCTTTTTCACGCATGGCACGTAGAACTAAAACAATCTACCCCGGTGGACGAAATAAAGGGTTCATTTCGAAATTCCAATCATTTGAAGAAGGCCGGAGTGTACAACGACAGAAACGTCGTGAATATGGCAATACAGATGGAGACAACAGTCCAAACAATGAAAATATATATATATATATATATATATATATATATATATATATATATATATAGATATTTAGGAAAATAATTTTATACTTTTAGAGTAAAGTTATGTTTTTTTTTATTTAGTGTTGTCTTGATTGACATTTTATTATAAAAATGTACTGTTGATTTTTATTCGGGGATTCACAATTTGCCCATAGATGAGACCCTGACAGGTGCTACCACTCCGGTTGACTCAGAAACAAAAGCAATTAAGATGTGGTCCCACCCACCTCAAAACCTCTCGATCGGAGGACGTATCATTTTCTGTTAAAGGCAAACCGGATCTCTATATACTTTTTGACTTCAGGATAAACCAGAATTATGCCTACCTTTTTAGCTCAAGTACTAAGTGGGCCTCTGTGTAAATTTTCGAAAATAGCCCCAGCCAGACATGTTTCTACTACTTTTATTTTAGTGTAAACCGGACCCATGTCTACGGTTTTGATTCTTATGCAAATTCGATCTGTGTCAATATTTATACTCCCGTGAAAACCAGACATTTCCTTTGTGATTTTAGTGTATAACAGATCTCTTTCTCGAACTTGCCACGCACAAACAATACCTGTGTCAAACTTCAATTATTCCTCGTGTGATTTACGTCTGATAAGACTCCTATCCGACATAAAATAAACCAACCGAAAGTGATATGTCATGAATTAATCAGCCTGTTATTAGTTTTATTGTTTTTGATTCATTTTTCTAAGTTCCTCTCCTGTCCATTTTAAGAAGAGTGCAAACTACTTCACTGGCAATTGCCCAGATATTTATTCGTTTAATGAAGTCTCTACTGCAGATTTAAATCTCTAGTAGTTTTCTTTACCTGAAGAAATTTTTGGCAAACTTTTCCTCTTTCTCATTGATGGTTCCATAAAACACAAGTAAAATTTGTTTTCCTTTCCGCACAGTGTCCTGATAATTTCCACGTTGACTAATTCAATTCCTTCTGTTGTTTTACTTTTTCCATTGTTCATTATCACCCGTAGACAATTCCTCAATTTCAAATTCCATTCCCATGTCTTGGGTGGAGACGCTGATCGATATTGGCCATTGTCAAATTTGATTATGACAGTAACCGCTTTTGCCGACCCTGTTTGGAGAGGTGGAGTCGTTATTAGGTAGCATTTTGACCAAATGTCACCTCTGTAACTACATTCTCCGTTGATATTAGTTCTATTTTCATAACAAAAATTTTCTGGGGATATCTAGCAATGGTTTAGTGCGCAGGAAGAATTGACTTCATAGTAACCCCCCCCCCCACATAAAAAAAAATAAATATAAAACGCAAACACACCCAACCGAAAGATGAAATATAGTAAGAAAAAGTAACAGCTATACAGAGGGAGATAATCTCCATCTATTCACCTCGATTTTTCCCCAATCATCATCAGCAGGTGTATATATGAATGTGTTTTTGGATGGACTTAAAAGGAAAGTCGAATTCACTGATTGACAATACCAGAGATGGCAAAATCGAGGTAGCGGTATAGTTGGTTTCCCTTTGAAATTTTATATATATATATATATATATATATATATATATATATATATATATATATATATATATATATATTGGATCTGCAATAGGGATTAGCTAGCTACCCTAGCAGACAGGTATCTTTGAATTCTAGTTTATATATATATATATATATATATATATATATTGTATGGATTAAAAAATATGTATCAATATTGTGATTTTCTTTCTTCGTTTAATGATAATGTTATTAAGCTTATCAGACGATATGAAAAGAATTTACATAAAATAAATAGAGAGCACTTGTCTATATTATTTAATGAAATATGCATATATATATATATATATATATATATATATATATATATATGATTATTTATTTCAAAATATGATTCCATAAATAAATAATTATATTTAGGCTCTACTTTTGTATCGAGCAGTGTTTTTTTTTAAATAATAACAAAAATACTAAAGAACTTTAGATTATTTACCTAATGAGTTCTTTCCTATTTTCTATATATTTTCACACACACACACACACACACACACACACACACACAAAATATATATATATATATATATATATATATATATATATATATCGGTTGTAACAGCAAAATTGTCCAAATGGCGTATTATTGTCCATCCCACAAAATATTTGAGTCATTCAGTTAAAAAGAGAACAGGTTACAATCGTTTTGTGTCAGCCCAACTGTCTTCGCAAATCAGCAATGGTGAGAGGAAAAAGATAATTCAGGCCTTCAGTAATTGTACCAATATTCATAGTCTGACACCCATCTACAATGCCCATTCAATAGAACCGGTGAATAAGCATAAAAAAGAGGGAACAGTAGAGAGGAAAACTGAATCAGGTGGTCGCAACAGAATATAATTTCAACTTAGAGCTAAAGAGATCGATTAGAAAAGATCCAACTCAGTCCATAAAACTTTTGGCCCGTGAAGGAGGAGTTTCAGCTATGACAGTCCAATGAGCAGTAAAAAAAGACATCAAAATAAAATCGTACGTTAAGTCTGTGAGGCAAGTTGAATAGAAAGGACGAACATTATCTTGATCGATTTCATCACAATTCTGCTAAGCTTGGAGGGAAATTATTCATTCTTATTGCTCAAAGTACAGTCCAATAGTGATGAAAATCTCGAATATTCCAGTAAAATATATTTAACTATATATATATATATATATATATATATATATATATATATATATATATATAATATAAAATAATATATAAAATGTAAAATATATATATATATATATAATGTAAAATAATATATAAAATGTAATATATATATATATATATATATATATATATATATATATATATATATATATAAATATATAAACCAAAATAATAAACCAATGTAACTCCAAGTTTCACCCTTATAATGAGAGATGGTTAGTCAAAGTTGAATCTTTACATGTATCAAGTGATATTCATTGATTACGGTCTTAAATATCAATACCTCAATTCTGTTTTTGTTTTAATCTACGATAGTTCAGATTTGATAAGTGTCGTAATAGCAATGTTCTGTCTCGATATATATGTGAAATAAAAAATGAACAGTATACCCAACCGTATCTAAGATGGGGCATAGCAGGAAAAAGTAAAAGCTATGCAGTGTGGCAAAATTTAGAAAAATCCACAGCAAGGTTAAACAGGCGTATCATTTCTGGAGTCCAGCCGACCTAGGCTTGAGAACTGGACTCTGCAATATTCCGAAGGTAACCATTCTGGTCTAGAATGATCCTCATAAATTCAATTTCTGACCCTAATTTAGTTTCAAGTACTGGGGCTCTTCGACGTGGTGTAATGGTTTACATGGCTTGTCTCGCTAGATCAATTGCGACTGAGTAGTGAGTTCGATCCTCACTAGGTGCTCCATGCTTTTAACCTTGTGCCACACTTAAGCTACGCATAGAAAAAAGGTTAGGAAACTCTGACGTGGGGTAGTTAGCAAGCTGGTCACGCTAAATCAGTTACGACACAAAAGTGAGTTAAATCCTCAGTGGGTCCCCTATACATTCGGCATATAAGCTACGCTTGGAAAATCTTCGTATGACCAAGGTACGATGAACCATGGTTTCAAAGTGATTTTCAACTGTTTAGAACTGAAGGAATCCCATCTGGTATATAAAGCCGTAAAGTTTAATTTCCGGTACACTGATTTTAGAGAAAACAGTAATTCATCTGTGTACTATGACATCGAGAAGCGGAAGAAAACATATGTTTTCCTTTCCTCAAGTGTAATGCAACGTTGAGTGAAACGTATTCAGTGCTTGATGGAAAACCCCAACCTCAGCTGCAAAAGTTGTCATCCACACCTCTAATATAATCACCATCGTCATAATCTTTCGATCTACCTATGGTTGGTCAGAACTCAATTGACAATCCCTTTCCGCACTGTTCAGTCCTGTATTGCTGTCTCCAGATCTAATCCTGTGTCCCGAGCTATGGTGCCTGGTTAGGTCAATTTTCGTTAGAAGACACTTCCACAAGGATGCCATACGAGGAAGGAGAGACGATTTCCCTGTCCGTCCGGTGGCAGTAGCCTGCAAACTGTAATCGGTTCCGTTTGAGCATAAGAGAGATTGGTCTCATTTCTCCGTAAATTGTGTTAAACGTTACATGAGATCGCCAACTGATGTTCTGGATTTTCAAAGTAGATTTGTATATGTTCCATCCAGTTATCTTTCAAGACGAAAAGATAATGTCCAAGTTTCTGATCCATACAGTAGGACTGGTTCAATCAATGTTTGGAAGGTTTGGACATTTAAGGAGGATGGAAAATTCGAGTGTCAAATCTTGTGAAGTTTGTTGCACGCAACGCACGCAAGAGCTTTGCGGGTATTGAAGCCTTTTTGGGAATCTATTATGTTTTGATCCAAGATATTTGAAGTCTTCAACACTTTGGATGGATGTATTATTGAATGACTTCAACTCGGATAGTTCAGGCGAGGTTGTGATATAATATAATACTTCGGCCCTTAAAAACCATCAAGTAACTCTTGCTTGACAAAAAACAAAACAAAAACAAAATAAAACAACAAATATATTTGCCATTGTCGGTCCTAAAAGACTACGCATCGCTATCTGTCTATATATAACCCGATGAAAGAAAATTTCCACGGACATAGTGGTGAACGCCATGTAGTCTATAAAGACGGCTTCAGGATACGTGGGTGGTGAATAAATTGCTACGGTACAATGTATCCATGCAAATATCCATAGTGAACAAAGTGCAAATTTTAAATGAGCACCCAGATTTATCCTCAGCACTGAACGAAGAGTTCTTCATATAGTTGGCGAAAGTAAGTGAATCTTTCACAAAATTACTCGAATGACATTCCAGCACCGGCCGTAATAACACAGCCAGCCATTTCGTCAAATTTGTGCTGCACCAATTCAACCACAGATAAAATCAGACGCAAAGGAAAATTATCTTTATGATTTTGGGGGTTAAGCCATACAATTGCGGACGTATGAAACGCACCGGCCTGAGAGCCTCATAAATATCCACCGGAAGGACTTTACTTTTAACTAAATTGAGTAAACGCTTTTGAAAGTTCAACTCAATTGACTTAGCCCTATCGGGTGTTTCGTCCGGTTCCAACTTCATAAATTTGTACGCATCACTCTCAAATCAGCATCATCATGTTGATAGAATCATAGTGATGCATAACTGCCACCCAAAACACTCTTTATTGGATTTAGTTATAATCAAAGATTTATTACGACGTAAGGAATTGATCACAGGAAAATGTTTGCGCTGCTTTTAAAATTCAGTATCGCCAATCGGGATAACGGCATATGCATCAAAGGTCAAATCATTAAAGCCTGGTCTAGACCTTTCTGAAGAATAAGGGGAAAGTTTTTTAAAATTCAGTATCGCCAATCGGGATAACGGCATATGCATCAAAGGTCAAATCATTAAAGCCTGGTCTAGACCTCTCTGACGAATAAGGGGAAAGTTTTTAAAAATTCAGTATCGCCAATCGGGATAACGGCATATGCATCAAAGGTTAAATCATTAAAGCCTGGTCTAGACCTCTCTGACGAATAAGGGGAAAGTTTTTAAAATTCAGTATCGCCAATCGGGGTAACGGCATATGCATCAAAGGTCAAATCATTAAAGCCTGGTCTTGACCTCTCTGAAGGATAAGGGGAAAGTTTCGAAAATCTGAGCGAAAAAACAATTCCAATTCGGTAATGATCTTCTTTCTCTTAAAAGACAACCGAGATCAACGGAATTCCAGCCCATTTGACAAAGCTTAAGATTTTAGTGGGAATTAACTGATATTTAGATTAATTTAAAACAACCTTATTATTGGAAATAGTCGAGTTGCCAAATATTTTGCTTATTAGAAATTATAATTTCGTTTGATGCTTAATTTAGAAAGCAGCATAGACACATTCGTTTATAACAGACAGATAGTATCCAAAGCGTATATTGTGAAAATAAGCCCCCACCCATCCACGCAAAAAAAAAAAAAAAAACAAGAAATAAAAAAAAAACGTGACAGTATTTTGACAATATACACTTTGGACAGGTTATAGAGTTAAAGGTTTTCGAATTTCCACTCAATTGATTTGTTAGGAATTCGACTTCTTTTTTTTTTTAATCAATTCATCCCAAGGATGACGATAATCCCACTAAGACACAAGGGGTTACTCGGAATGAATGAGAATGGAAAGATTTTAAGAGAAGAAACCGGAAATGCAGCCCTAAACAAGAAACAAGGGAAAAGATAGGGAAGGATTGTCCCGAATAAACGGTTCCAGCCTGCGATACCCTTGGGAATTTGGGTTGAATCAAGCTTTGTGAATAACATTTGGCAGACAAAACTGTTTGAAAGCCGTAGATATTTGTGCTTATACGACAGATAGAGATGGTGATATGATACCAGACGGCATGGCGATGTTTCGGCCCGTAAAATGCAGCTCCAAAATATTTAAGACAAGTAAATTGCACAGTCTGGTGGATGCAGTGAAGTTCAAGTAACAATATTTCTGCTCGGATTATTGGGATGCTGAGTAATCATTTACATACGGTCTATCGCATATTTGTTGCTTATCACAACGTTTCGGCTGTTGTAACATCCGGTCTTCATCATCTACATTTCGATGTAGCCAAGCTACAAAAAATTACGAACTGAACCCTTTATTTAATCTATGAGGAAAGGCTGTTCTCGTTTTACTGTCCATGTTTAGGAATATCTTGTCTAGTTTTATTTTTGCTCCGTTTTCTGCTCAGTCATTCGTCAGCCTGTTTCCACTGAGTTAAATCCTCCCCTTCCAACCCCAATGGAATTCAAAAGCGTTTACGCGGCCTTGTAGGCGATGAATTATTTTCCACCACACAATCCCTTTCCCACAGACGTAACCTTTCAAGTCAATCACTAATCCATCCTCATACGTATTCTCTTGGTATTCAATTGATAAGAAGTAATTTACATTCTAACAGCTTCTTTCCAAGAGCCGCTGATTTATGGAACAAACCCCCGACAAGATAATTTCTTGAATACTAATTTCTTAACTTCTTCAAGTCTAGGGACAACCGTTACCTATGGTAGATATATTCATTATCTACAGTTCCTACGTTCACAAAATAACCTCATTCAGTGACTCTTTATCTTGGAACTTGTATTGTGTGAATAACTGCGTAAAAAAGAATGATAATACAATCATACGAGCTAAAGTGTGCGCACATCGTCAACCTAGAAAGAACTTGTTTAAGATACTGACAACATGAACGAGATGGTTAAAAGCACCGAAAAGAAAACGAGAAAACAGTAGATTAAACGAAGCAAATATATGAACATTATGAACATTATGAACATAATGAAAATTATGAACATTATGAAAATTATGAAAATTGTGAACATTATGAACATTATAAAATTATGAACATTATGAAAATTATGAACATTATGAAATTATGAACATCATGAAAATTATAAAAATTATGAACATTATAAAAATTACGAACATTATGAAAATTATAAACATTATAAAAATTACGAAAATTGTGAACATTATGAAATTATGAACATTATGAAAATTATAAAAATTATGAACATTATAAAAATTACGAAAATTGTGAACATTATGAACATTATAAAATTATGAACATTATGAAAATTATGAACATTATGAAATTATGAACATTATGAAAATTATAAAAATTATGAACATTATGAAAATTATGAAAATTATGAACTTATGAAAATTATAAAAATTATGAAATTATGAACATTATGAAAATTATAAAAATTATGAACATTAGGAAAATATGAAAATTATGAACATTATGAAAATTATGAACATTATAAAAATTACGAAAATTGTGAACATTATGAACATTATAAAATTATGAACATTATGAAAATTATGAACATTATGAAAATTATAAAAATTATGAACATTAGGAAAATTATGAACATTATGAAAATTATGAACATTAGGAAAATATGAAAATTATGAACATTAGGAAAATATGCAAACATTTGAACATTAGATAAGTTATTGATCTCAACAACTTATTAGAAAATAGTGAATTTTATACGTTTTACACAATTTGCATCGTTCAGACTGTTGTTCTCTTCTTTATTGACGTTTCGGACTTCTTCAGGTGATATACGTTGGCATATCAAACCGAACCCTCGATTTAATCCACCGGGGTAGATTGTTCTAATTCCACGTGCCATGTCTCTTCCGGACATCTCAGTAACAGTTATTTCCCTTTAATAACTCAACTCTCCAAGGTTTTGTTCCCTCTGCTGTGACAACTGAAATCAAAACTCATTTGGGCAAATCACTTTTTGGATTACTCAACGAACGTTTTTATCCACTGGGCCATGTGTCCCTGAGGAGTGAAGTTTGGGGACTTATACTAATGACTCAGTTATCATTTTTTACCAGTGTTCATATTACATTTTTTTTTTACTGGTTATCATATTGTATCCATTTCTCTGCTTAGCCGGCTTAGCAGATGATTTGTGACCTAGCATATGCGGGAATTCCATAAGTTTTTGTATTTTCCAGTCAGGTTCTCTATCTGTTATTTCAATTTCATCCCACAGAGTGTGAGGATCTCCGTTTTTCTTTTACACAACATGTTTAAATGAATTCTTTCTGATGGAATATGCACTGGAGATATTTAAGTACTTTGGTGAATTTACTACGATTCCCAGTTTCTATTCTTAGGGGTCTAATAGACGAATCTGGGGGATATTTATTTATTTGAGGAAATTTCCCAAACTCCTCGAGGCTATTAAGGCCACCTTATTTTTAATTTGCACTTTTAGAAATATAAAATGATTTTCAGACCTCTAGCTCTTATTAACTACCCCAGTTTATTGAGTATCGAAAAATAAATCGATGCCATGATTGCATCAAAACGCTCATTGTATTAGACAGTAATTTGTCAGTTAATATAATATATAAAGAAAGCACAATTAATTTTTATTTTTTGTTCTTTTGCGTCATTTTTAGTTCACGTTAAAAAAAACACCTTACATTCTATGGATTTATGAATATCTCTTCCTTCGGAAAGCAGTCCTATTAAAATTATACTTGTCCCTTCCTTCGCACGACCATTACGTTCTGCCAATACCTCTACCAATAATATAATGGAATATTACGTTTTCATCTCGTGAAAAGAGAGTGAAATTCACTACTTGGTTTCAGTGAGAAAATGAAAGAAAGAAAGTAAGAAAGAAGGGGAGAAAGAAGGGGAGAAAGAAGGAGAGAAAGAAGGGGAGTTAGAAGTGTTTAACGTCTCCTTCCAATGCCTCATAAATAATGGACTAATTCGTTTTGATAAACAAAACGCATATTAGAGACGCGACTTGGGTTCAGTGAGAAAATGAATAAAAGATAGAAAGAAAAATGGAATAAAGGAGAAAAGAAAGGGAAGATAGACTGTTGCACTGAAATAAATAAATGTTGTCAATTTCAAATCTTTCATTTTTCCCACTTCTTGAGATAACAAGTGGTTGATTTTGTTTAGCGGCATATCAACCTCTATCGGTTATTTAATGCCTAAATCTAAATATTTTGAACATGATGTATGGCTTCAAGGAACGTATTTGTACGCCCTTCAACTACAGATAATATGTATAGTTGGTACTTCTGCTATAAATAGGTATTTTTGGTAATTTTCTATATCCATAAATCAGAATATGTCTGTGCTTGTGTGTCTATGTGTGTGTATGCTATTTATGCACGTCCATATTTCTTAAACGATTTCCATGAAATTGCATACATATGTTGCAAATATACCTACATAGGTCAAGATTATCTCTGTTGCTCTCTATGAGCAAGAAGAATGTATAATTACTCCCCAAGGTTAACAGAAAAATTGTGATGAAATAAACAAAAAAGACATGCTCATTATTAATTGATCATAGCTAAGATCCAGAAGCTCGTGGAGGATTGAAATAATGTTCATATATATATATATATATATATATATATATATATATATATATATATATATATATATATATCCAGGATTATTTTCCAACTAATCCAAGATGAACTTCGCCCTCTCTAACTTTCTACCTTTTTTCCTGGAGTAACAGGCGCCTCAAAGTTTCACGTACGGTTTCATTTTCAAGACTTTTTTTCCACTGCTCTTTAGACTGTCATTGCTGAAACTCCTCTCTCACGTTCCAAACGTCTTATGGATTGAGTTGGATCTTTTCTAATTGATCTCTTTAGTTCTAAATTGAAATGATGATTGCGCTTGCTGTTGCAACCTCCTGATCAAGCTTTCCTTCCTATTGTTCCTTTTTTTCATTCAGAGTTCTCTTGATGGTTCTTGAATGGACTTTAAAGATGGAAGCCAGCGTATAAGCGTTGGTACCATTACTGAAGGCCTGAATGATCTTTTTCCTCTCACTATTGCTGAGTTGAGAAAATAGCGGGGCTGACACAAAAAAGAGTTTAATCTCTTCTCTTTCTATCTGAATAACTCAAAGGATTTCTAAGTGATTCTTAGGAAAAATAGTATCAAGATGGTAAATATATACTTGTGTGTCTATAAGATGGTATATATATACTTGTGTGTCTGTCTATATTTCTGAGATGAGGTATTATGTACAGTATTTACATTAGTCGGACTATTGTCCTCATCTTTGTCGCCATATTTGTCACAAAGTTTCGGCAGTTGTATGCTCCGGCCTTCTTCAGGTGGTTGGAATTTCGAACTGAACCCTTTATTTCGATCACTGGGGTAGACTGTTCTAATTCCACGTGCAATGTTTGATGGATGGATGCAATGATAACAGCAAAATTACAATATGAGCACTGGTAAAAAAAATGGTTGCTGAAAACATTAGGTTTATAATACCCAGAAGTTCATACCCAGATGCCCTCAAGGACATGGCACAGTGGATAAAGGCGTTGCTTAGATCCCGGTTAAGGCAGTGAAGAACTTTCAGAGGGAAAATTAGCAGGAGATAACTGATAACTGACATCCATCAAACATGGCACGTGGAACTAGAACAGTCTACCCCAGTGATCGAAATAAAGGGTTCAGTTCGAAATTCCAACCACCTGAAGAAGGCGGGAGCGTACAACGGCCGAAACGTTCTGATAAATATGGCGACAAAGATGAGGACAATAGTCCGACTAATGTAAATACTATATACTTGTGTATTTAGGCAGAAAATTCTCTTGTCATGTCTGATTAAATAAAATACAAACATTTGTTTTTCTTCTTGCATTTAAATGCAACTAAAACTGTCAGCCGTTGCATTTTAACGCAAAAAGAAAGAAAATCAGCAAAGGATAGCTACACATTACCAGTTGAACCCCTGATGATGATGATCTCAAAAAGAGATGGAAAGTACTTGGCAAATAAAAGTGATTTTAACTGTTACAATGTATTTCTTGCATCATTTGATTGTAATACACGGACAAATATTCGTGAATATGAACGTATTATGCTAAAAATATGCATGTATTTTTGTAATTTATTTAATTGTAATTTTTATTGAAAATTAAACATATATGTTAGTAATTAATTTAATAATAATAATAATATATATATATATATATATATATATATATATATATATATACACACAGAGAAGCGACAGTCTGTTTCATGCTAGACGCAATCGTCAGGCCACGGGTGCTGTTATTTTTCTCGGCTTTACTACGTTAATAAAAACACCGATTAAATTAAAAATTAAAAAAATAAATATATAAGATAAGAAACAAAAAAGAATAGATAAAAAAATAAATAATAACAAGCAAAATAATTTAACGCAAATAAATAAACAAATAAATGACTTCAGGTAAAATAACCGCCAAAATAGACTACCCACAATGCACCACTGACCCGTATATATAAATAGCCGAGAAAATAACAGCACTCGTGGCCTGACGATTGCGTCTAGCATGAAACAAACTGTCGCCTCTAAGTGTTGACTTCAATGTTCACTTTTATATTTACACACGCTCTATCTCTGATATTGAACACTTTATCCCATAAATATAGCACACCTTAAGACTATATTTCTTATTTATTATATATATATATATATATATATATATATATATATATATATTCACATATGATTCACACGTATTGCGTTTCCTTTTTTAGATTTTATCAGAGGATGGTCAAAAGTTCTCAGTTTGTGTCATTTCCAAATCAATGTGTCAGGAACCATACAACAGTATATTGATTTTCGGAAATGAATTAAAAGCCGTATCTTTTCAGCACCACCTTATAGACTAAATGGCAAAAGAAATAAAGTTACTATTTGTCGTCCATCAAGCGATATAGGAATTCGATTACAGTATGAAATAAATGAAGAAACCAAAGACCTCATTAAATATTCATCCATGCAATTAATCATTCGTTTATTTCATGTCAAATATTCTATTTATAATTAAAGAAAATAATTCCTAATCTTGATACTAGACATTTCCTTATAAGGAAATATTCGCCATTCATTAGCCGAACAGCCAGTGCGACGGTCGGTTGAAATTTTTCAAATCTTTCTATTAGGTTGGTGCAAAAACAATGACGTAATAATGTCGCTTTTTGACGTATTTTTAACGTCAAAAAACGACATTATTAGGTCATTATTTTTGGACCAACCGATATATCAGAACGCCTTTCTAGAAAAATAAGATTCTTAAGTCCATTAACTCTTATCGCTCTTTCCAGTATTAGTATTAGTTTCCTTCCCAACCTTTTGTTTGAAGTAGTGCGGAATGTCATCATCTTCAATGTGACATTATTTTCTTTTCGATTTACAAGTGCTATCCATTTTAGTTGTTACTTCTATTGATAGTTTTCAAGTGTTGTACCTTCTGTTATTTGTGATTATGTAGCGCCAGTTCACATGGTTCTAAGAAGGTTGGTTCTCGGTAATACCTACAAAATTCGTTCGCTCGAAGATATGTGTTAAACAATGATCAGAGGAAGCCGTTGTATATAGCTGACAGTTTAGCTATTTCATGGATTGACGCCATACGTTAATATGAATGTATCGATCTTACGAGGCTATTTAACAATATAACTCGAGATTCTACTTTAATGTTCTGGTTTGGTAGCAACGTGCGGTGTTGGGAGAAACTAGCCCTAGCGTATTCCATTCTATGTTCCGTTTTCTTATCTCCTATATTATTGTTTTTAAAAATTAATACAAAACTCTCCAGCAATTGCATAACTCCTCCTGTCATCCTCTACTTTTACATGAGCCAGATCAGGTCGAAAAATGATCATTACTGCCCACTCTTCACTTTCCACTTTCAACAGTTTCCAAAAGCGTCTCCGCGTCCTTGTGGGTGATGAATTTTTTCCCACCCTACAACCCCTTTCTCACAGAGGAGACGTCGCAAGCCTCTCGCTGCATTATCGCTATTTCCACGGAGCGTGTTCAGATAAACTACACTCTTTATGTCCATCCGTCTTAACCTTCACGAATATGACCCGTCATGGCACAGACATTATAGCGAACCGCCTTCATTTCCTTCGTCTCTTTTGGATGTAAGTTCCACTCGTGCAGCCTCTTCCTACGAACCACAGCCTTGTGGAACCGAAACCAAAGCGGATGATTCCCCAATCATTACAATCTTGAGCTACTCAAGTCTCGGGTTAACCGTTATCTTCCACACATATCCTCATAGTATCCTCCCTCTTAGTATGTCAAACTCTAGTTCGAGTGGCTCTCGGGCCCTATATAGGGAGAACATCATTGTATTAAAAATGCTAATATATTTGAAGTGTTTAGTATTTACTAATCCTACAACCAGAATTTTATGATGGATTCAGGGTACATGCCATCACTGCTTTTATTCTAGTTATCGCCCGTTTCACACTCCTCATGGTTAGGGAGGATTGTGAACCCCGGACTAGAGTAGAGGTTTATCCCCTGTTTCCTGTTTAGGATTAGGCTTCTGGCTTCTTCTAAATCCTATTTTAACACTATACTTCTAACACATGGTTGAACTCTGAATTGTTTGTCACTTATCAAGTTTTTCTCAGCCCCCAATAGGAGTCGATAGGTTCGTCTATCGTCCGTTTCATACCCCTCCCCGGATTTTTGGAAAAGGAGTAGAGGCTTATTCCTTGTTTCCTGATAAGGATTGGGTTTCCGGTTACATCTAAAGTCCATTTACACACTATAGTATTAAAGTCTCCAACTGAAGTCTGAAATGTTATTCAAGTCTAGAGTAAGCCGTTATCATTGCTGCATAGCCAAAAGAATTTCCCTTCTTGCCCTTTCTTACACTAATACAACACCACCGATTAAGCCTCTATCCTGAGTGACTCTTCGGCCTTGTATTGGGTGAACAGTTGGTATGAAGGTTAAGACCATGGATATATAACTGGACGAGCAGTTAAAATTCTGACTGAAGTAGTTGAACATAGAGCCGTTCAAATATTACGTTACAAAACCTAACTTGATTATTGAACACGGTTGAATAGCAAGAAGCCTATTGGAAGATAAACTCAGTAGGCAGGGATATCAATGAGCGTAATTCAACTGAAGTGGAAGTCTTGTCTCGTACAGCCCTGTGTATGTGTGTGCGCATATATATATATATATATATATATATATATATATATATATATATATATATATATATATATATATATATATGTATGTGTGATTAATACACAAAAAAACCAAATCACGTCATATAGAGAATCAGTTTATTTCGACAGACGAAAATTTAATTTATCTTATCAACCCCCCAGTATAGACTGAGTTCGTGTCGTGAGTATTCCGACACGAACTCAGTCTATACCGGGGTTGATAAGACTGACGAATTATATTTTCGTCTGTCGAAATAAGCTTATTCTCCATATGAGGTGATTTGCGATTTTATTGTGTATTCATTTTTTACTCTGTAATAATAAATACATTGAGCTCTTTTTGTGAATCAGTTTTATTATTTTATATTACTAGGGTACACTTGGATTATCTACCAACTGAATTATTACCTTTATTATATATATATATATATATATATATATATATATATATATATATATATAATAAATGTAATAAATCCATTGGGAAATAATGGGATAAGGGTTGTAGATTTATTACCTTTATATATATATATATATATATATATATATATATATATATATATAATAAATGTAATAAATTCGTTGGTAAATAATCCAAGTGGACTCTAGTAATACAAAATAATAAAACATATATATATATATATATATATATATATATATATATATATATATATATATATATATATATATATATATATATATATATATATATATATATATATCACCAGAAAATGCTTAATTACTTGTGCCCTCCTCTATCTTTACAAGAGTCAGATCAGACCGACCACGGAGTTTAGCGGCCATATCTGGGCTGGCGCTGCCCAGTCCTCACTGTATCGTCTCGGGACAGTTGAAAAGCTCTTACGCCGGAGATGAATTATTCTCTACTCTACAACCCTTGTCCCACAGACCAGACGTTGCAAGCCTCTCATGCTTTTATTATACCAAATGTTCAAACGGGGTACATTCCTTGGTCCAACCAGCTCAGGCTTTCACCATGCCGCGTTCACGGTAGCAAATCATCCTCATTCCATTCCTGTTCAGAGAGGTAGCAGCTGTCAGGTTCCAACCATGAGAAAAACGTGAAGCCCCAAACACTATAAAAATATAAAACTATATTTTATAATAAAATGCCAGCAATATATTATTATATAAAACACGTTACCAACAATGCATATTTATAATCGAACTACAAACAATACATCGTCCTGGGTAAGACGTTAAATTACATCCGTGTCCTGGGTGAGACGTTAAACTACATCCAGCAGCAAGGTCTCTGATCAAGAGGGTTTTGAGGAGCGTGAAAGCCACCTCTTATTTGCTGGTGTCCCCAGTAGCACCTGTTAGGGTCCCAGCTATGGATAAATAGTTAACTATTACAAGCAATACTTTTTTGAAAAAATTATTACCAGCAATACAGTTTTGAAAGAAATATATTACCAGGAACAGATTTTTGACGAAACAAAATATTGCCAGAAATAAAAAAAAATATTGACGGCAAATATTGCATAAAAAAAATAAACCAAACCAATCTAAAAAAGAATAATATTCTATTGACGGCTATTAAAAAATAAAATAAACCATTGAGGTTGATATGCCATAAAACAAAATAAACCAAACCAATCTAAACCAAAGAATACATATTCTATTCATACGAATCTATCCTAAAAAATATTGACGGCATTAAATAAACCATTGAGGTTGATATGCCGTAAAACAAAATAAACCAAACCAATCTAAACCAAAGAATACATATTCTATTCATACGAATCTATCCTAAAAATATTGACGGCATTAAATAAACCATTGAGGTTGATATGCCGTAAAACAAAATAAACCAAACCAATCTAAACCAAAGAATACATATTCTATTCATACGAATCTATCCTAAAAAATATTGACGGCATTAAATAAACCATTGAGGTTGATATCTAAAACAAAATAAACCAAACCAATCTAAACCAAAGAATAATATTCTATTCATACGAATCTATCAAAATAAATAAACCATTGAGGTTGATATGCCGTAAAACAAAAACCACCAATCTAAACCAAAGAATACATATTCTATTCATACGAATCTATCCTAAAAAATATTGACGGCATTAAATAAACCATTGAGGTTGATATGCCGTAAAACAAAATAAACCAAACCAATCTAAACCAAAGAATACACATTCTATTCATACGAATCTATCCTAAAAAATATTGACGGCATTAAATAACCCATTGAGGTTGATATGCCGTAAAACAAAATAAACCAAAACAGACCAAACCAAACAAACAATACATTTTTAAGGCAAAATTACCAACAATCCATTTCATAGCAAAATGACCATCAGTCTATTTTATCTGAAGTTGAAGCCATAAAATTGTGTTCAAAATATTCACATTCCGGCATTTTCTAACTCATAGAGATGCTGATATGCCACTAGACAAAATCAATTAACCTTTGCGAACTGAGCCACCTTTGTGAGGCAAAAGGAGATATCAGTTAACTTTTAATCATCCAGATATTTGGTGGTACACCTATAAACTGTTCTATCACTTGCACAGATATTTCCTAAGGACCAGAGTATGTTTATAGGCAGATCATTAATATAGAGAACTGTAAAAAGTGTTAATGGAATTTTTTTTGTAGATTAATTCACATTTATTATGCACATTAGTTTGTTTTGTTGTCCGTCAAAATAAAAAAAGAGATAATTCTTTTCTTAAAATTGCTATAGAGTAAATTGTGACGTCGTCCCCCGGTCGTAGCGCCAACTGTGACGTTCTATCCTGATCTACCACGGCGCCAGTTGTGACGTCCTCAAACAGCACCACTTGTGACGTCTTCGCCGTGGCGCCAGCTGTTCGCTCCTCGCTGCTCCGTCCGTGTGTCGCTGCTCCAAACGTGACGTCCGCCTGTCGGGTCAGTCGGGTTGTCTCGTCCTGTGACGACCAACTGGCTTGGTATCAGTCGCGGCACCCAAATGTGACGTTCTAACCTTTTGGTGATTCGGGTGGGAATCTGGTTAGATTTGATATCAGCCTCGTCGTTCCCAACTCGCTTCCAACGCCTGGTTACCAAGGTAACTGCATTGATCTCCAGTCTGCCTACCCACGTTGTGAATTGATTTTAGGCAGACCAGATCAAACAGTGGTTGGGGCTGTAATGCAAATTGAGTTCAACGGGGTTGATAACACACAAATATGCATAAAAGAAAATAAAATGAAAACTCAAAAAGTTCAAAGTATCAAAGAAAAAAGGTAACAAACTTTATGTCTAGTTGTTCGATACATAGGACTGCATCTATCTCCCGACCCGTTCTGTGGATTGTAACACGTCGTTTTCGCTAGGCAAGTTTTAACGCTTCAAGTTGTTCGCTCTCTAAGAAATTTGTGTTTCGGTGTGTCTTTGGACGAAAGTCGAAAAAACTTATTTCGGTGGTCTGGTCCTAAGTCGCTCTTCAAAATAATTGTTCTTGGTTGAAGAGGAGTCCGGAATTTTGCGTGAATCTTGGTCAGCTATCTCGAGGCGGCTTCAACTCTGGAAACTGGAGCTCGAACTCTCTGGACACTCATCTCTGCCGCCAGGGACCGAACTTTCTGGACGCTCATCTCTGCCGCCAGGGCCCGAACTTTCTGGACGCTCATCTCTGCCGCCAGGGCCTGAACTTTCTGGACACTCATCTCTGCCGCCAGGGCCCGAACTTTCTGGACACTCATCTCTGCCGCCAGGGCCCGAACTGATTTCTGCCTGTTGAGGACTGGCTTTTATTGACGCCGACCAAAACCGGGGTGGGTCTGTTGGCGTCCGGGGGGGGGGGTTCCTCGATAATTCTAAATACATTTCCACCTCTTTTATTTCTGGTTAGGGATTTTCCACTCTTCCATTTTTGGTAAATTTTTTTCACTCCCACTTTCTCACCATACTTCTGAGGGGCGTGAACTGCCCTCCCCACTTCTTCGTAGCAGCTTCTCATACTTATACTCTGGATGGGGGCGTCGACAGCCTTCTTCGTGCGTCACGTGATCACTCTCGGCCAATGAGGTCTTGGTCGGGTATCTTTCCTCCTCCTTCGTGCGTCACGTGATCGCCACTTGACCAATGATGTCTTAGTCGGGCGTGAACAATCCGCGGCTTTGTTTCGGAAAAAAAACATCTTTCTTAACTAAAAAAATTATCTTTTGCTTTTCCTTTTCTTCCTTAATCGCCGTATCATTTCTCTGGCCACCAACGGGAAAATATGAACAATGGGGTCATAATTTTGTTCTACACGTGGCTTACGTCAGGTATTTTATCGCTAATTTATCAAGATGGTTGGTATTCTTAACATGGTCTCAAAAAAGGAATTATCCCCAAGTTTTCAGTCAGTCTGACGTCTCCAAGGAAGAAAGAAAAACACCCTGGGTCCCCACCCATTTTCCTTCAGCACATATTCCTGATAACATAAATTTATTATCGCAGGCAAAAGTTGTTTTGTCGAAAAGAATTTAGTTAGCGAGACTGCTTGTGGGATTTTAATTTTCCATATCTAACTAAGGCTCTGTAGCTACACCTGTGTTTTGTCAATTATCAAAATTAACGTTTTCAAGTGGACTTTCTTTGGCGAACATTTCTTGATAAAACAATTCCATTCGCGCAGGCCAAGTAGGAAAATCGGTCAACGATTACTCGTAGGTGGCCTTTAATTTTCATATCTGTCCAAAGTCTTTTTTAGTCGCCTGTTTCTTTTCGTCACTTATCGAAATAACATTTTCACTTAAATTTTTCCCTTGGCCGGTGGTCTGTGTTGATAATAAGATGCCTTCCCGTACCAATAGTTTGTTTTCATATCCTTAGATAACACTTCTCTACCCACTCAAATCTCATTGTCATTGTAATGACACTTTTTCGCCATTTGTCACTTATGAAAATAACCCTTTTTTTTATTGCCTCTTAGCCGTGTGTGTGTTCGCTTATCACCTATGATTCGGATCTCGCCTCACTTTTCCCTTCCTTTCTTCTTTTCTTTCTTTTCCCTTTCTGTCTTTCTTTCTCTGCCTGGATGCATGGTGCCACAAAATGATTAATTTTAAAAAGGTTTATAAGTGTTTATCATCATTGCTAATAATGGATGAAGCGATTTATTATACTCAGGAAGTTAAGTGGGATTACTAATATATATATACACACACACACACACACACACACATATATATATATATATATATATATATATATATAATCAACGACGAACTTATTCGTAGACCCATCAATGATGAATATTTTTATCCATTTTTTCAGAATTTAATGCCAGTTTGATGCCATATTTTTTATATGTTAATAAGCACAAAAAAGAAATATAAAACTCAATATTTAGAACATTAGTTTGTCCATGTTCATAGTTGATATTATTGAGTGTTGGATTTTTGTTTTTATTAACAAGGCTTCCATTATTTTTAGCCTTTTTTGGATGTAGATGATGCTATTATATTTGTGTTGTCAACATGTATGTTACGAATAGGGTCCGGTAGGTATCTGTGAATATTTAAATGAGAGCTAATTGAACTATGGTCAGAAAGGTGTAGAGTGAGTCTGCGTGTCAAACATGTTGTAGTGTGGCCTATATAATTATTTACGAATTTTGATTAACCAGGAATAAAATTCTCTAATGGACATTAAAATTCGTAGATAATATTTGCCCTATTTAATTTTGTTCGATCATGTGAATTATAATTTTTAACTATAAAGTTAGTGGTTTTATATTTTTTGCAATAAATAATTAATCTAATTTTTTTTGTTATTGTCAACTGGTTTAGTGCATTTTTTATAATGTTCTTAATACTACTTTCGTATTGTTTATTTATAATTCAACATCCAAAAAAAAAAATATATATATATATACATATATATATATATATATATATATTTCCCTCATACCATTAATCTTTTCATTTTTAAAGTTTTAATTGTATGTAGGATTTGTGAGTGAGTCAATTTATATTGCGATAATTTTGAAATTGTTCCCAGTCGACCCTGATGAGCTTGGGAACGAAACCGTTTGGTCTGTTTTGTCTGAAGTGTCATCATCTCTTATTTTTTATTTTTTCATTTTTCATAATGCCATTAAGAAATAATTCGTATTTATTCCTTGCAATATATATATATATATATATATATATATATATATATATATATGTAGTCATCATAACGTATTCTTGTGACTACAGCGTTTAAACGGAAAGCTTTTTTTAAAAATTTTCATTTTGTTTTACATAATTGCCATTAAGAATTTGTATTTTAATAATTTGTATTTTATTCGTCTGACGTCGACAATTCTTTCATTTTATACATTTATGGATTTTTGTTTGTTTTTCAAAATTTCTACATTCTGTCGGATTTTATCCATTTATATATATATATATATATATATATATATATATATATATAATCAAATATATTTTTTAAGATATGCTATATTTATAGGGTAAAAAGTGTTCAATATCTGGGATAGGGCATGGGTAAATACAAGAAGTGTAAACAGTGATGGTAACACCGAGTGACGATAGTCTGTTACATAAATCACTGTTTCATGGTGCTGACTGTCGCCAATCGTTGCTGACATCACTACACACACTTCTTATACATACATACATACATACATACATACATATATATATATATATATATATATATATATATATATATATATAGACATTTTTTGTTTATACAGTCTTTTTATAGTCACAAATATTTAAGTAACGGATCTGTTTTTTTTTTTAAATAAACAGTATTAATAATATTTACCGAGAAATTTTCATAGAAAATTCTCCGAGAGGAATCAAACCTGTATCCTATACAGAACCGTCAACTATCCTGACGTGCTATTAATCAATCGAGCCACGATTCCATATAGGATACAGGTTCGATTTCTGTCAGAGAACGAATATTTTCTATGAAAATTTCTCGGACATTCAGGCCGGGTCAGGGTTAATGTTATCAATACTGTTTATTATTTTAAAAAGCAAAAAAACAAAACAAAACAAAAACAGAGCATTTACTTAAATATTTGTATCTATAAAAAGAATGTATAAACATAAAAATGTCTTAAAATAATTGTCCATTTCATAATATATATATATGTGAAAAGTGTATATAAATATAGATAAATATATATATGTATAATTATTTATATATTATATGCGCAGTACTTCCTTGACGTCACTCTTAACCTGATCATCAACACATATGAACCATAAAAAGAAACCATCCACCTTCTATCATCAAACAAATATCAAAATCAATCAGCCGCAGACTATCTGAAAACTCATCTAACATACACATTTTTAATAGCAAAAAAGCACCATACAATGAAGCACTAAAAGCAAGTGGTTACACACAACAACTACAATATATATCTCCACAGCCAAAACGCAGAAACAGAAAGAGAAACATTCTCTGGTTTAATCCACCATATAACAAAACTGTTAAAACTAAGATAGGCAAAATATTCCTAAACTTAATAGAAAAACACTTCACTGAAGAAAACAAATTATCAAAAATATTTAACAAAAATAACGTAAAGATCAGTTACAGCTGCACAAAAAACATAACAGAAATAATCAAAAGCCACAACAAAAAAATGACAACCTACAAAAATGAAACCAAGGATCCAATATGCAACTGCAAAAACAGAACAACATGTCCACTCCAAGGAAATTGCCAACTTACGAACACAATATACAATTTAAGTACAAACAACAACACTATGCACTACATCGGTGCCATCGAAGGTCTATTCAAGATGAGGAATAACAATCACAACCATTCATTCAACAACAGGAAATATTCGAACAGAACAACACTTTCTACATACATATGGCAGCAAAAAGACAAAAACATCACACCAACAATAAGTTGGGAAATATTGAAAAAAGCCCCTGCCTACAACAACATTACAAAAAATGCCTACTTTGCCTACACGAAAAAGTAGCAATAATATCACACAAACCGCAAAAGAACTTACTAAACAAAAAATCAGAGATAATCTCCAAATGTAGGCACGAGAACAAGTACCTATTATCCGAATTCATACCAAACGGATAAAATAGACAAAGCACCAACAATCACAATTTAATTTCAAGATACCATCAAAATAATTGCATCTATCATTATTATCATTGCACCACCATTAGTAATCACTTTTACCACTTTACAATAACTATTAACTAATAATATTATCATTACCACCAACACACAGCACCATCACTTACACATCACACCTACCATTAATATATAAATCCACTGCAATCTTTAACGCATATTACTCCCCCAGCATATTTAATACCTTCAAACAATATTATCAGATATAATTTCCATATGTAACCATGAGAATAAACACCAATTACCAGGATTCATAATAAATTAAAATAAACAAATAAATATAGAAAATAAAATAAAATAAAACATCAACAACCACTCTTTAGTTCTAGCTAGCACCACAATAATTACATTTATAGGTTTTTATTATTCTCCCACCAACATTACTAATCACTACTAACAATTTACAATAAATATTAACCACTTATATTATTATTGCCACCAACCCCCACTCACATATTACTATCACACCATATCTACCATTACCATATAATCCTACCATAATTATTAATGTAAACTACCCCCTCCCCAGCATATTTAATACCACCATAAAAATAACCAATCAGGATTACAAACTGAAATTTCTACCAGTCACATATACAGTCACAAAAAAAAAAACAAGGAAATAACCAGCTTTAATATAATAACAATAATAATTTTGTAAATTAAAAATTCAAAATTATATATATATATATATATATATATATATATATATTTAATAAACTCAAGGTAAGGAGGGCATGGATATCAGGATTATTGCCTTTAATCTGGCTTAAACCTTTAGGTATTAAAATCCTTCGTCAAACCTTAGATTTTGGCGCTACAGAATCCCAACGAACCTTAACAAATAAAAAAATCACTTGAACACTTTCAACAACAAGAGGAAATAATTATATAATCAAAGTATTGGTTTTACACACAACCTGAAACAAAAGGTTAGGAAGGTAACTCCCATTAGTTATGGAAATATCGATGTCAGTGATCACGAGAAGTTTGATGTAATGCAAAAAAAAACTGTTATCGGGAGACTCCTATTATAATTATGCCCGTCCTTCCTTTCGTTTGTTCGCAGGACCATTATGTCCTGCCTATACATTTAAATAGTGGCCTATTCCGTTTTGATAGCATGGAAATAGGGGAAAAGAAACTATTTCGTTTCAGTGAAAAAAATGAAATAAAGAAGAAAGGAAGCTTATCATAAGAGGGTATACTTTAGCAACTTAAAATTTAAGGCAAATATATAGAATCATTGTACTTTACTTTGAAGGTATATAGTTGTTTATTAAAATGCATAGGTATAAATGATATATGTAATACATACATACATACACACATACATATATATATTATATTATATATATATATATATATATATATATATATATATATATATAAGAAGCAATCAACAATATTTTATCTGTCTTTAGTCATACGAGTCCCAAATGCCGGCTAGTTCTTCTATAAGTTTTCATCTCTTCGTTGAAGCTTAATTTTGCTACTATGTTTTCAGTTACGTTGCTCTGTCCTACATCTTCCGTTCACGACGACAAAAGTAAAGGAAACAGCAACAAAAGGTAACCTTTTTCCACTCATTTCACCTGGAATTCGAAGTTTAGCTCGCGTTTTTAATGTGCTTCTTATTGCTTAATTAACGGCGAATGCTACAGCTTCAAATACCGTTTACAGCGTCGTCACTCCAGTTGACAGTGATATATAGTTAGTTCCGGGCGAGAAAGCTTCAATTAGTGGATCGCGATCTTTCTTTGGCAGCTCTGACCTGAGAAATTCGAAGCGCAGACGAGTCGACACGTGAGCCGCGTTTCACAAGCTCTGAATTAATTTCCCCTCACAAAAGAATCAACGACTTACATGCAACAATCGCCTTTTCTAAATAAGTAAATGTATCTATATTTAATTCAAGTATTATTATATCATATATTGTAAATGTATTTATATAAGTAAATATGTTAATAGGCATTCATCCTGACAAAAGACGACAGAATGCCAGGAAGTTAAATTTTACACATGGTACCATTATTTATATGAAATATACTGCCATATTGTAAATACATAATAGAACGTTATATCTGATGCTCTCTTTCTCCATCTCTCTCTCTCTCTCTCTCTCTCTCTATATATATATATATATATATATATATATATATATATATATATATATATACACTATTGTGCAAATTAATTGAAACAACCGCTTTGGTTTCCTGTATTTCAACATACGGTCAGTTTCAGACCCACTGGAATGACAAGGTGTAATCGATTTCTATTTTTTTTTTATCTAATTAGGTCATTTGCAGTGGTGTGCAGTAATAGGATTCTATTCTGGGGGTGTCTGATGAAATTTGTTTGGCATTAAAAAATATTGCGTCGTCCATGATTGCATCAGATTTTTATCACGATCAGACACTATTGTCTCGAATGTCGATTAGTTGTCCTACGACCATTGTCTGCGATAGACGTTACTCCAAGGAAGCGTACGAAAATTGTAACGCTGCACGAGCACACCAGCCTCGCCAAAGTACTACAGACTGGTCCGTAAACTCTCTTGATTTAAATCCACTCGAGAATCTGTGGTCAATTTGCAAGAAACGACTGTGTGGAATAGACATACGAAATACTAACATGTGCACTCGGTCATATTTCATTGGAAAGATATGAAAAAAAGTAAATAATATTCCTATTGTTTCAATTAATTTGCACAAGGCTATATATATATATATATATATATATATATATATATATATATATATATATGATCGGATGTCTAGCTACACTGATGAGCTTCTGTTTCTGGATGACAATATATATACTCCTGAAAAATTTAATTCGATCGAGCTCTTTGGGGAGGAAGTCTGGGTTTTTACACAGTGACTATTACTGCTAATAATGCAAGACTTTTCGGCAAATCGAATCGAGTTCCCTCAGTCACTGTGTGTTTATCTAAAATAAATACGCTTAAATTCACCTTCACCCTGCCGTGCGCTTAAGGCTTAGTGGTAGAATCCCCGACTGATGCCAATTCAGCCGGGTTTCAATCTTGGCTAGAGGTGACAGGACGTCTATCCACACTGATGAGCTGTGATAGAGCGAAACAGCCTGTCTATGGAAATACATATATAATTAATACCTCTATTCTATTACATCGAATACAGTTTTATTAAAACCAGCACTATATATCCGATATATATATATATATATATATATATATATATATATATATATATATATATATATTATATGTGTGTGTGCGCTACGTTCGTGCGCAACATTCATTCCGATTTCCTCAAGTTACAATATTTGTTGGTCTCGAAAGATGTAGATTTTTATCATTTTAAAAAAGGGGGTCCTCTTCATAATATAAGCATAGTGTCAAATCGATCCCTGATTTATGCCATGCTAAATACGCGAAATCATTGGTCTGTGTCTCTATTTCATTGAAATTTAAGAAAATGTGTACTAGACCACATTTTGTTTTCAACATATCATTGTTCTACAGCAGACAGATAAATAAATACTCTATGGGTTTAACGTAAATTTATGATGTTATAGATTTATATTGCACGACAAAGCCTACCTATATGATGGCAGTTTAATGAAAAATAATGGTGATTTATTGAATAAAGAGAAAATTAATAAAATTACTTTCTAAAAATTTCGTGTCCCTTCAGGGCGGACAAAAAAGTTCAAAAGTTTGAAGCCGCCCCTAGAATTAGCATGGGATAAACTGGACAGAAAAAGAAGAAAAAACGTAAAAGAAAAAGAAAAAGAAAAGAAAAAGAAAAAGTAAAGGAAAAAAAGATCTCTTAGAATCATTGAAAAAAAATGCAATCGATTATCAAACTGATACTTTGAGAAACTTTTGAAACAAATGGCAAAAGTCTGTGCTGCAGTAATCAAGGCTAAAGGAGAATATTTTGACGAGAGCAAAATTTAATCATAAAAAGCTATTTTCTTTTTGTTCTAATAAAATTTTATAACAAAAAATTGTGTCTAATTTTTTAAACCACTTATAATAATTTTCTATTGTTTAAAATACAAAACAACTACATTTGGGTCCAATTTAAAAAAATTACCAAGGGTAGTCTCAAACTTGTGATCTGTAGTTTACGTGAGAATAGTACTTCAAAAAATCCTTTTCCCTTTATTATCCGTGAATTGCTATACATACTTTGTGACAAATACTGTTTATTTCTGTATCTGTATAGAGATAAACACAGAAAAAGAGAAGAAAAAAAAAGAGAAAAGGTAAAAGAAAGAGAGAGAAGGTAAAAGAAAGAGAGAGAAGGTAAAAGAAAGAGAGGGATTGTGTGGACATAGAAACTGTCAGTAACACAATTTTTTTATATCTCTCTCTCATTCTTTTCTCTCTCTCTTTCTTTTCCCTCCCTCTCTCTTTTCTCTCTTTCTCTTTCTTTTCTCTCTTTCTCTTTCTTTTCTCTCTCTCACTGTCCGACATTGAGAACTCCCACACATATTGCAAAAATATATAGTGTAACCCGGATATAAGAGAGTTGGCGGGACCTGAGAAGAAGTCTCTTATATCCGGGTTTCTCTTATATCCAGGTTTGGTCTATTTTGTTTAGGTAAGTAAGGCTCTAATTTGGGACCAGAGAAAATCTCTCTTATATCCGGGTTTCTCTTATATCCGGGTTACACTGTATATTGAAATTGATTCAAATGTTTTGAAAGGGAAAATTTGTTCAAATATTCTGATTCCCTCACACAGCCTATGACCTTTGCCTTCAAAAGATGTAGCCTATGCCAAATTTCAGTTGACAAGGTACAAACATTTTGTCTACAACTTGAAACAGACATACACTAGTGTTCGAAAGTTTGAAACTCCGATCCTTAGAATTAGTTATAGGATGAAATTGACAGAGGAATGAAACCATTCCATCTAAAGAATGAAAAAGAACTCTTTGACTCATTGAAGAAAGAATGGAATAAATTATCAAACTGATATTTTGTGAAACTTTTTAAACGAATTCCAAAAATTTGTGCTGCAGTAATCAAAGCTAAAGGAGAATATTTTGTCGAGAGTAAAATTTGATCATCGAATGATTTTTACTTTTTGTCATAATAAAATTTTAAACTACATATAATAATTTCTTTTTATTTAAAGTACAAAACATTGCACACTATTTACATTATTCGGACTATTGTCCTTATCTTTGTTGTCATATTTATTACAACGTTTCGGCCGGTTTTCTTCAGGTGGTTGGAATGAACCCTTTATTTCGCTCACTGGGGTAGACTGTTCTACTTCCACGTGCCATGTCTAATGGATGTCAGTTATCAGTTATCCCTTGTTAATTCCCCTTTCCAAGTTCTCCACTGCCTTGGCCGGGTATTGAACTCACACTCTTTGTGTCCTGTCACTGGATCTAACCACACAGTGGATAAAGGCGTTGGTTACAGTGACAGGACCCAAAGAGTGTGACTCCAATATCCGGTTAAGGCAGTGGAGAACGTTCAGAGATAAATTAAAAGGAGATAACTGATAACTGAAATCCGTTAAGACATGGCACGTGGAACTAGAACAGTCTACTCGAGTGAGCGAAATAAAGGGTTCAGTTCGACATTTCAGCCACCTGAAGAAGGCCGGAGCGTACAACGGCCGAAACGTTGTAATAAAAATGGCGACAAAGATGAGGACAATAGTCCGAATAATGCAAATAGTGTACATAATACCTCTTCTCAGACATATAGACAAATTTCTTTTTAGTAAATAATATTTCTTAATATAAATGTTATTAAATTAAGAATATAGTCAATATGAAAGAAAACAATAAATGACTCATAGTGTAACACTGAAAGTCAATATCCAACTTTAACTATAAATAAATTTAACTAACAATGGCACAGGAATAAATAGTACAACTAATTTCTCGTGCTAAATCATTATACTAATTCCCCTAAACGGCGCCTCCCTAAACATGCCACCCAGGGCGGATCGCTCTTCCTGCCCCACTCTAAATCGGCCAGTGCCTTATGTCTTCAGCGTGGCATGATGTCAAGAAAAATTAAAGTGAACAAATAATAGCATTTGATTTCTCTAGCATTGCGCCAACGTGGATAGGCCAATGCGCAGTCGCTTTGTTAAAATGTCGATTGAGTTATCGCGAAGTTCCGGCCAAGGATTTTTGAATAGCGGAAAAAGAATATAAAATGACAGAGGAAATCAAGAAGGGGGAAAATATCGAAAGAAAGAAAGAAAAAAAAAAAAAAAAAAAAATTAATAAATAAAAGAAAGGGTAGAAAGGAAAGAAACACAACGAGCAAGTAGAATTAAAAACAGAAAAATCTGAATTGAAACTGATATTTTTATTTGTTTTCTGCAAGTTGGAATTTCTTCTATTTTTTTTTCAAAAGAACCTGAAGTTGAACGTGAAGAAGGGCAAGCAAAAAGGAGGACCAACAAGTAGTAGTAGTAGTTGTAGTAGTAGTAGTAGTAGAAAACGAAGAAGAAAACTTTAAATACTAGTACTACTATTACTTCTACAAGACCGGATATAATTATAAATGACCTTAAAACAGCTCAGCAAAAGAATTTGACAAACGTTTAAAATAGAAAAACCTGAAAATAGAAATGGAAAGAATTTTGAATTTAAACTCAAATGATATTCCAACAATATAAAGAAGTTCTTTTCTTCTTGGTCTTGTTGTTGTAGTTACTGTCCTGGGTATGACGATAAACTACATCCGCGTCATCGGTAAGAAGATAACCTATCTCCGACAGCAAGGCCTCTAATCAGAATGTCTTGAGGAGCGTGGAACTACCTCTTAATTGCTGGTGTTCTCAGGTCCACGTTGACCCGAGGTGGTAGCACCTGTTAGGGTCCCAGCTATGGGCAAATACTTAACCCCCAAAATGGTGTCAAAACGTATAAAAATAGTTTTTAATACCAGAATAAGTATTTGTAAAAAATTATTACCAGCAATAAATTTTTGAAGAAAAATTATTACCAGCGGTACATAATTACCAGCAATACATTTTTGAAAAAAAAAAAAGAAAAATTTACCAACGGTTCATTTTTGGAAAAAATATTACCAGGAATACTTATGGAAAAAATATTACCAGCAATAAAAAATCTTGTCGGCATTAAATAACCCATTGTGGTTGATATGCCTTAAAACAAACCAAACCAAACTAATCTTCTTCAAGACGTCGGGGATTATGGCCCTTCCCAACTTTCTGTCCTTTGTATCCCTATATTAACACTGCCATCCATTTACACATGCTCCTTACGTCGGTTACTCGCTGCTTGCCTTTCATATGTCCTCTGAGAGTCAAATTCTCCAAGCCTCCTTTCTTCCTTATGTTTCCTAGAGATTTCAACTGTATATTTTTGAGTCTATTTATAAATAGCCTTTTTGTTTCCGTTTCCCTTAAAACTTCCTCATTACTCACACGTTCTTCTCATGGTATTCTCATAATCCTCATTTCTGTTGCCTCAAGTCTCTTCTTCCATCTGTAAGGAGAGTGTCCAGCATTCGCTGCCATATATTGCATAACAGTTCCATACTCTTTGCTTTGTTTTTCAGGAGTAAAACGAATCCTGCTACACACATTAAGAACTTGTCAGGAGACACTTTACTGTTGGAAGGAACAAAGATTGTTCTTATGGGCTCAGTTCATATATTGGAAGACCTCTTGTATTAAAAAACAAATCAGGGAAACGAGAAATAATAATAATAATAATCAAAATACAAGGACCTTGAAATAGAAATCTCGAAAATGTGGCATATGAGAACATCAACAATCCCTGTATGTAGCTGGAGCCCTAGGACTGGTTGGAAAAGATACCAGTAGACTAATTGAAGGGATTCCTGGAAGTCCATGCCTCAAGGAGATACAAAAAATTGTTCTGACAAGTACAGCCCACACCTTACGAAGGGCTTTATCTATGTAATTTTTTTTTTTTTTTTTGTCAGTGGAAAGTGTCATGACGCCATTTCTAACCTTAGGTCACTGGGCGGGACCCGGAAAGAAATGTGTAAACGCCAGAAATCAAAGAAAATAAAAATAATAATAATAATAATAATAATAATATACATGTTTTCTGGCAGATGTTGCAAATTCACCCGACAAAACGAATCTTGGAACAAAAAGTTTCAGAAAGTAAATAAATAAAAAGGGGAGAGAGAGGGAGAGAGATGTAGTGAGAGAGAGAGACAGACAGACAGACAGACAGAGAGAGAGACCACGTAATCACCTCTAGAGATTTGGGATTTCTGCCAAGAAGAATGGGCAAAATTTCCTAATGAAAAATTCTCGATCTCGTTCCATTCAATGCGACATCGAATTTTGGCAATTTTTTTGGCAATTATTTTGGCCATCTGATGTTTGTTTTTTCTGTAATAATAAAAATCACCTTCTGAAAAAAAAAAAAAAAAAAAAAAAGTAAAAATTACCTGCTGACCTAGTATTTTACAAAATTAACGAAAATGCAGTAACTTGTTTTCTGGTCATAAAAGATCATAAAATTTCTAAGAAAAATATGCCACTAATCACTCTCGATTTGGTGGAGTAAAATTAACAAAAGTAAAATTATCAAGGTGGTCCAAAAGTTTTGCTCGCTCGTGGGGGAGGAGGAGGAGGAGAAGGAGAAGAAGAAGAGAGACAGAGAGGGAGAGAGATGAGTATAATGTGACGTCTCAAGACACCGACATTACCTGTTGTTATTGGGGGCTACGGCAATTTTACCAAAAGGAAGCAAACAAATATTCAGCCCTAAAATATAGGGATTGCAAAAAAACAAAAAAACAAAACAACAACAACAAAAAAAAGAACAATACTCGTGGGTACATCTTCGATCATGCGTAGATTTCTCTCCATGCAGTGACTACAATCAGATATTTTCTCTCTGATTCCATGCCATTACATATCTTCGGCTACAAAAATAAAAATAAAAATAAAAATAAAAAAAATGCTGTCTTTCGAAGTCACTGGGGCAATTCGTACCAGACAAAGCAAATTCAAAACGGGACATTACTACTACTACTACTGCTACGACGAAGACGACTAATAATAATAATACTAATATTAAAAGAGGCGAACATCAAGTATGGCATTCATGACTTGATTGAATGAAAGTGTTAATATCGGAAAACGATGTATAAATTTGGATATATCAAGAACAATTTTAGGAAAAAAAGAACTATGACGAAGCGGAAAAGGTTTTCATTTGACGCGTTTCGTCTATTCAGACTTTATTGGACTAAATGTTATGTTGACGCTAATGTGACTAAACATTCACACCAAGGAGACGATGGCAGAACTCTGACGATTTTAAAATTTAAATTTATTCTATTTATATATATTTTTTTGGTATATGTTTTTTTTGTTGGTTTATAGTCTAGTCAATTTCATTTAGTTTCTTTTTTATTTTTCTAATAATAATAATAATAATAACACACTTGTGACATAATTCTAGTCTTTCAGATTCTCCGTTTAAATTTGATTACACATATTAACTGTACATTACGTTTATCTACCCAAAGAGATATGCATTTTAATTATAATTAAAATTATTACCCGACCAACTATACTAATAACCCGGATCTTTTAACTTGAAGACTCTTGAGGTTTCTGCTTGAAACTTTAAGGCATCGCGTAAAAACAAGCAGACCCAAAACAACAACAACAACAATAATAATAATAATAATAATAATTTAAAAAAAAAAGAAATTACTGCCATATCAAAACTGCCTCCTTATTGATATGGCACTCCCTACTGAACTGCAATGTATTTTGAAGATCATCAAAAGCTATCAAAATACAAGGACCTTGAAATCGAAATTTCAAAAATGTTGCACATTAGAACATCAACAATCACTGTTGTAGTTGGAGCCCTCGGAATGACTGAAAAAGATTCCAATAAACTAATTGAAGGAATTCGTGGTAGCCCAATGCCTTGAAGAAATACAAAAAATTGCACTCAGAAGTATGAAGTGCTTTATCTATGTAAAATATCAAAAAATGTTATGTGGCCATTTCTGATCTTAGGACTCTGGGCGGGACCCGGAAAGAAATGAGTACACACCAGAAATCAAAGGAAATAATAATAATATTAATAATAAACGAAAGGTTTTATTCTTGCTGCACAGAATCAATTCTTGTTAACTAGAAATTACCAAGCACTCATACTGAAAAATTATTTTAGCCCAAAATACATATTCTGTGATGAATATCGAGAAACAATTGATCATCTTGTACTGACACCCACTGAATATCAAATTCGGTATAAAAAAGAGTTGGCCAATATCTGCATTGGAAAATATGCAATTTTACGGGAAGGAAACTGCAAGAAATTGATATGGACACCACCCAGACCCGGTCACAGGGATCGAACCTCTAATAATTTGATGGGACTTTACAATAGACATAGACAGAACAATCAGAGCTAATCGTCAAGACATCAGGATCAGAGGACACCAAAGACAAGACATCAGGATCAGAGGACACCAAAGACAAAGACATCAGGATCAGAGGACCCCAAAGACAAGACATCAGGACATCAGGATCAGAGGGACCCCAAAGGACATCAGGATCAGAGGACCCAAAGACAAGACATCAGGATCAGAGGACCCCAAAGACAAGACATCAGGATCAGAGGGCCCCAAAAGACAAGACATCAGGATCAGAGGACACCAAAGACAAGACATCAGGATCATCAGGATCAGAGGGCCCCCAAGACAAGACATCAGGATCAGAGGACCCCAAAGACAAGACATCAGGATCAGAGGACCCCAAAGACAAGACATCAGGATCAGAGGACACCAAAGACAAGACATCAGGATCAGAGGGCCCCAAAGACAAGACATCAGGATCAGAGGACACCAAAGACAAGACATCAGGATCAGAGGACACCAAAGACAAGACATCAGGATCAGAGGGCCCCAAAGACAAGACATCAGGATCAGAGGACACCAAAGACAAGACATCAGGATCAGAGGACCCCAAAGACAAGACATCAGGATCAGAGGGACCCCAAAGACAAGACATCAGGATCAGGGACCCCAAAGACAAGACATCAGGATCAGAGGACACCAAAGACAAGACATCAGGATCAGAGGACACCCAAAGACAAGACATCAGGATCAGAGGACCAACACCAAAGACAAGACATCAGGATCAAAAATCAGGGACAAAGACAAGACATCAGGATCAGAGGACCCCAAAGACAAGACATCAGGATCAGAGGACCCCAAAGACAAGACATCAGGATCAGGGACCCCAAAGAGGACACAGGATCAAACCAAAGACAAGACATCAGGATCAGAGGACACCAAAGACAAGACATCAGGATCAGAGGACACCAAAGACAAGACATCAGGATCAGAGGACACCAAAAGACAAGACATCAGGATCAGAGGACACCAAAGACAAGACATCAGGATCAGAGGACACCAAAGACAAGACATCAGGATCAGAGGACACCAAAGACAAATCAGGATCAGAGGACACCAAAGACAAGACATCAGGATCAGAGGACCCCAAAGACAAGACATCAGGATCAGAGGGACACCAAAGACAAGACATCAGGATCAGAGGACACCAAAGACAAGACATCAGGATCAGAGGACACCAAAGACAAGACATCAGGATCAGAGGACCCCAAAGACAAGACATCAGGATCAGAGGACACCAAAGACAAGACATCAGGATCAGAGGACCCCAAAGACAAGACATCAGGATCAGAGGGCCCCAAAGACAAGACATCAGGATCAGAGGGCCCCAAGACAAGACATCAGGATCAGAGGGCCCCAAGACAAGACATCAGGATCAGGGACCCCAAAGACAAGACATCAGGATCAGAGGACCCCAAAGACAAGACATCAGGATCAGAGGACCCCAAAGACAAGACATCAGGATCAGAGGGACCAAAGACAAGACATCAGGATCAGAACATCAGGATCAGACAAGGACCCCCAAAGACAAGACATCAGGATCAGAGGGCCCCAAAGACAAGACATCAGGATCAGAGGACACCAAAGACAAGACATCAGGATCAGAGGACACCAAAGACAAGACATCAGGATCAGAGGACACCAAAGACAAGACATCAGGATCAGAGGGACACCAAAGACAAGACATCAGGATCAGAGGACACCAAAGACAAGACATCAGGATCAGAGGACCCCAAAGACAAGACATCAGGATCAGAGGACCCCAAAGACAAGACATCAGGATCAGAGGACCCCAAAGACAAGACATCAGGATCAGAGGACCCCAAAGACAAGACATCAGGATCAGAGGACACCAAAGACAAGATCAGGATCAGAGGGGCCCAAAGACAAGACATCAGGATCAGAGGGCCCCACCAAAGACAAGACATCACATCAGGAGAGGACCCCAAAGACAAGACATCAGGATCAGATCAAAGGACATCAGGATCAGAGGACACCAAAGACAAGACATCAGGATCAGAGGACCCAAAGACAAGACATCAGGATCAGAGGACACCAAAGACAAGACATCAGGATCAGAGGGCCCCAAAGACAAGACATCAGGATCAGAGGGACCCCAAAGACAAGACATCATCAGAGGGCCCCAAAGACAAGACATCAGGATCAGAGGGCCCCAAAGACAAGACATCAGGATCAGAGGGCCCCAAAGACAAGACATCAGGATCAGAGGACCCAAAGACAAGACATCAGGATCAGAGGGCCCCAAAGACAAGACATCAGGATCAGGACCCCAAAGACAAGACATCAGGATCAAGGACCCCAAAGACAAGACATCAGGATCAGGATCAGGATCAGAGGACCCCAAAGACAAGACATCAGGATCAGAGGACCCCAAAGACAAGACATCAGGATCAGAGGACCCCAAAGACAAGACATCAGGATCAGAGGACCCCAAAGACAAGACATCAGGATCAGAGGACCCCAAAGACAAGACATCAGGATCAGAGGGCCCCAAAGACAAGACATCAGGATCAGAGGACCCCAAAGACAAGACATCAGGATCAGAGGGACCCCAAAGACAAGACATCAGGATCAGAGGGCCCCAAAAGACAAGACATCAGGATCAGAGGACCCCAAAGACAAGACATCAGGATCAGAGGACCCCAAAGACAAGACATCAGGATCAGAAGACCCCAAAGACAAGACATCAGGATCAGATCCCCAAAGACAAGACATCAGGATCAGAGGACACCAAAGACAAAGTGTGCCTTCTTATTGACATGGCAGTCTCTGAAGACTGCAAATCTCAAAAATCTTGTATAAGGCCTTGAAATCGAAATCTCAAAAATGTGGCTCGTGAGGACATCAACAACACCAATTGTCGTTACAGCCCTCGGTTTGATTGGAAAAGGTCCCAATAGACACATTGAAGAGATTCCTGGTAGCCCAAGCCTTAAAAAGATGTAAAAAATTGTACTCACAAATATAGATCACACCTTAGAAAGAGCTTTATCTATGCAAAATGTCGGTAAACTTAGACTTTTTTTTTCCAAAAATTCTTAGTGGAAAATGTCCTGATGCCATTTCTGACCTTAGGTCTCTGGTTGGGATCCGGAAAGAAATGAGTATACACCAGAAATCAAAGGAAATAATAATAATAATAATAATAATAATAATAATAACCACTGGAACAAACTCTTCCACACACGAAGAGACACTTGGTCACCAAACTCGGATTATTGCCAACCTTGGACCAAGTGACTCAATACCAAATCGACTAATAAAAAGTAAACGAACGAAATGGAGCCGCGAAGAGTATCGACAAGTCATGACATCCTTCTTCATTGCACTCAAAAACCCAGCAAAGAACACCACCAATCAAACATACCAAATATGGAGAAGTACGGTGGGAAATGATATAAGACCTAACCTCAATCCAAACATGCTTGCCAATGTCCGTAGAGACATCATGCGAAACAACAGACTCTCAAAGGCAGAAATAGATAAGATAAAATTAGATATAAGACAAAATACTATGACCCATCACTCAAACTCTATTGAGACAAATGTAGAAATAAGGAATGCGACAGAGGATGAGGTGGACGCTAAAGCGAATGAAATACGAAATAATCTCCTAGGAAATGAAACCCAAGACTCTACCTTAAACACAACCTGCAGTCCTCCAGAAAATGTACCTGGAGTCATCTTCAGTGACAATAAGTTAGAATTCCTTGAAAACACGAAGCTGAAATCACTGAAGCGAAAAATGACGTCAGCAGAGTAACTTTCATACAATTGTCAGACAGAGACCAGCTCCCGAAAATCCATATGACGAATTCCAACAAGCACATCGTGAAAATATACAATGCTGCTCTGGAACACTGTTAACAGATGAACCACCGGGAAATATCACAGAAGTTAACAACGTCATATACGCAACAGCTTTAGCAGCGACTCGGAAGCTTGGAGTCAAGACTATAAATAAAATTAACAGACACAAAGAACCAGCTTGGAAAACCAAACTGATTCGAGAAATAAAACAAATCAGATGTGAGCTTTCTATATTAGATGAGCTCACCAGAATCCCTAATATTTCCACACGTAAATGCAAAAAGATCAAGCGGAAATATAACATTAAATCCCTAATTGATATTCCATCAATCAAGGAAATGCTGAAGCAGAAACTTCAGCTAAAGACGCAGAGAACAAGACGATACGAAAAACGTTGTAGGTTCTATCGCCAAAATAAAATATTCCGAACAGATCTTAAGAAATTTTACAGGGAAATTGGAAAAACACCTATACATGTCGAAAGGCCACCATCGATTGATAATGTACAGACATTTTGGGAAAATATTTGGAGCAGCCCGAAGGAATATAACCCAAATGCTGAATGGATACGGCGTGAAGAAGAACGACTGCTGGATACACCTCTGCAAGAATGGGAAAATATATCCACAGATGATGTTAGGCAAGCTCTAACGAAATCCCAAAAATGGAAATCCCCAGGAAATGACAAGTTGCCCAATTTCTGGCTGTATCATCTCTCATCTACGCATGGAATTCTTGCAAGAACATTATCAACGCTTGTAAATAATCCCAATAAAATCTTGGAATGGATTACGGAAGGTATTACACACCTCATACCAAAAACAACTGAAACAGAAGACCCGAAAAATTATAGACCGATAACATGTCTCTTCACAACGTATAAGTTGATCACGTCTGTACTGACGAACCGTACTTATTCCTTTCTCGAAACAAACAGCATTCTCCCGCTGGAACAGAAGTGATGCAGAAGAGGTTCATATGGCTGCAAGGATCAACTTCTGATAAATAAAATGATCCTTGAAAATTGCAGGAGACGACGCAGGAATCTAAGTGCAGCGTGGATTCATTATCGTAAAGCCTTTGATAGTGTTCCACATACTTGGATCCTTAAGACTTTGGAAATGTACAGAGTCTCCCCTGTGGTATTAAATTTCCTTAAGCACAGCATGGGAATGTGGAACACCAAACTATACCTTAGTCACAACGGGGGAACTGCCATATCCAACCGTCTGAATATCTGACGTGGAATCTTTCAAGGAGACTCTCTGTTACCCTTTCTGTTTTGTTTATCCTTAATCCCTCTTACACATGAACTGAACAACAGTAGCTATGGTTACAAAATAAATAAGAAAATATTCAATCACCTACTATACATGGATGATCTCAAACTCTTTGCCAAAGACGACAATGAGTTGAAAGGCCTCCTCAATATTGTAAAATACTTCAGTGACGACATAGGTATGGGCAAAAGTAACTTTCAAGAAAGGTAGAATTACAGAAACACCCTTAATAGATTTAGATTTTGTCACAAAGATTAGGGAACTGGAGCATGATGAAGCTTATAAGTACCTAGGAATTAGCGAAGGAGATGGCATACAACACTCCCAAATGAAGGAAAAAATAAGAAAAGAGTACTACAGGCGTGTACGTCTGGTACTAAATACTGAGCTAAACTCAAAAAACAGGATATCAGGCATAAACACATTGGCTGTCCCTGTGGTGCAATACCTCTTTAATGTCCTTAACTGCACCATAGCTGAAATTAAGCGAATGGACGCCAAAATGAGAAAGCTTCTCACTTGCTATCGCATACATAATCCCAAAACTGATGTTGATCGTCTGTATGTGCCCAGATCCGAAGGAGGCAGAGGATTAGTTGAACTAGAACTTTCCTACAAAACTACAACAATTGGCCTCCAAAGATATTTGGAAACTACAGAAGACTGGATGATGGTATGCGTCAAGGAACATGAAAGTAGTAAGCGTCTTTACTCCGTAATGAAAGAAGCCAACAAATTCAAAATGGAGTTTCAAATGGGCGTAGAGATGCAACTACAGCACAATACACCGGCTGAAACTGCAAAATACCTAAAAAAAGACAGCAAAGACGAATGCAACCGACCAGATACAGAAGCGATGGCAAGATAAACCGCTTCATGGCCAATACTCTGCCCGTGCCAAACAAGCTGCCGTAGACAAAACCCGTACCCATCAGTGGCTACGTAGTGCAGGATTGAAAGCGGAAACTGAAGCTTTTATCCTAGCTGCGCAGGACCAATGTTTGCTAACTAGGAATTATCAAGCACATATACTAAAATATTGTGTCAGCCCAAAATGCAGATTCTGTGACAAGTATCCAGAAACGATTGATCATCTTGTATCAGGTTGCACGGTGTTGGCACCCACTGAATATAAAACCCGAGATGACAGAGTGGGCCAATATCTGCACTGGAAAATCTGCAACTTCTACGGGAAGGAAACTGAAAGAAACTGGTATGAACACCAACCAGACCTGGTTACGGAGATAGGACCTGTTACAATTCTATGGGACTAAACAATACACACTGACAGAACAATCAAGGCCAATCAGCCAGATATTGTTATTAAAGACCACAAACAAAAATGGTGCCTCCTTGTTGACATGGCAGTCTCTGCTGACTGCAATGTATCTTTGAAGATATTCAAAAAGTTGTCAAAATACAAGGACCTTGAAATAGAAATCTCGAAAATGTGGCATATGGGAACATCAACATCCCTCTTGTAGTTGGAGCCCTAAGACTGGTTGGAAAAGATTGCAGTAGACTAATTGAAGGGATTCCTGGAAGTCCATGCCTCAAGGAGATACAAAAATTGTTACAACCCACACATTACGAAGGGCTTTATCTATGTAATTTAATTTTTTTTTTGTCAGTGGAAAGTGTCATGACGCCATTTCTAACCTTAGGTCCCTGGGCGGGACACGGAAAGAAATGTGTAAACGCCAGAAATCAAAGAAAATAATAATAATAAAAATAATAATAATAATAATAATAGACAGGAAGTCTTTTTAATCTTTAGATTTTAAATTTTATATATTATTTTTTAAATTTTATATTTCTGTAAATCTTAATATATTTGTATATAAAATAACTCCAGAACCTAACTCAAGATCAAAAGAATTAGGATGCTATTTCTAAAAAATTTATATTTGACAAGATTTTTCAATCAGAAGCAACGATAATTTATAGAACTTTCCAACTCATCAGTTAATGCAAAGCTATTTGTAATATAAAATAGACAGGGTAGGAAGACTTATGCACTAAGAACAGTGCAAACGATGCCAATTCGATCATAAAGACAAATGATACCAAGATAGCAATTTCCAAAAACACAACTTGCAAGTTACTGTGGGATTCCGAAACAAAGGCCAAGTGTAAACATTGGTTTTAATGATCTAAGAAAAAAGAAAAAATATCAGGTAGTAGATGTGAAGACGGAGAAGAAATTAAATTAATAAAAGGAAATTGCCCGGGAGATGAAAAATGTATGTAATATGAAGGTTACAATAGATAATAGTAAGCACACTTTGGATTCAGGATTGGATGAGGTTACTAAGATAATGGTAAGTACAATCGGGATTGACTCAATCGGGATTGGATGAGGTTACTAGAATCGTGCCTATAATGGTAAGCGATAATCATGAGGAGAATCGTGCCTATAATGGTAGAACTGCAATTGGATGAGGTTACTAGAGAATCGTGCCTAAAGCACACTTGTAGCTGGAATCAGGATTGATGATAGAGAATCGTGCCTATAATGGTAGCCCGCTGGAATCGGGAATGATCGTGCCTAAAGTTGTAGAATCAGGATGAGGTTACTAGAGAATCGTGACTTAATGCACTTGTAAATCGAACTAGAGAATCGTGCCTAAATGGTGCCAATTCTGGAATCATTGGATGAAGTTACTAAAATCGTACCTATAATGGTAAGCACACTTGAATGAGGTTACTGACCCTAGGAAATCGGGATTGGATGAGGTTACTACGTGCCTATAATGGTAACTTGTAGCTGGAATCGTTGGATGAGGTTACTAGAGAATCGTGCCTATAATGGTAAGCACACTTGTAGCTGGAATCGGGATTGGATGACAAAATCGTGCCTATAATGGTAAGCACACTTGTAAATCATTGGATGAGGTTACTATGAATCGTAAGATAAAAAAGCACAAAAAATTGGATGAGGTTACTAGTAGAATGGTAAGACGGGATTGGATGAGGTTAAGAATCGTAATGGTAAAACTTAAATTCGGGATTGGATGAAAAGTGAAATTGCTAGAGAATCGGCACACTTGTAGCTGGAATCAGGAAAATTACTCGTGCCTATAATGGTAAGCATTGTAGCTGGAATCAGGATTGGATGAGGTTACTAGAGAATCGTGCCTATAATAGTAAGCACACTGCCTATAATCAGGATTGGATGAGGTTACTAGAGAATCGTGCCTATAATGGTAAGCACTTGTAGCTGGAATCAGGATTGGATGAGGTTACTAGATGAGGTTAAGCACACTTGTAGAGAATCAGGATTGGATGAGGTTATAATAATGGTAAGCACACTTGTAGCTGGAATCGGATTGGATGAGGTTACTTACTATAATGGTAAGAATCGTAGCTGGAATCAGGATTGGATAATAATGGTAAGCACACTTGTAGCTGGAATCAGGGATTGGATGAGGTTACTGGAAATCGTGCCTATAATGAAGCACACTTGTATGGAATCAGGTTGGATGAGGTTACTGAAATCGTGCCTATAATAGTAAGCGAAATCTTGGATGAGGTTACTGGAGAATTCACACTTGTAGCTGGAATCGGGATTGGATGAGGTTACTAGAGAATCGTGCCTATAATGGTAAGCACACTTGTAGCTGGAATCGGGATTGGATGAGGTTACTAGAGAATCGTGCCTATAATGGTAAGCACACTTGTAGCTGGAATCGGGATTGGATGAGGTTACTGGAGTGCCTATCACACTTGTAGCTGGAATCAGGGATTGGATGGAGGTATCCTGCCTAATAAATACACTTGTAGCTGGAATCGGGATTGGATGAGGTTACTGGAGAATCGTGCCTATAATGGTAAGCACACTTGTAGCTGGAATCGGGATTGGATGAGGTTACTAGAGAATCGTGCCTATAATGCGTTGAATCGTGCCTATAAGGGATTGGAATCGGAGGTGACTGGAGAAGGTGCTGAATATTCGCCGGGAATGGCTGTGCCTAGATCTCCAGCAATAACTACCAAAGAAAGAAAGATAGGAAGTAAATTCAAATTGATATTGTAACGGGAGACATTGAAAGAAAAATAAAGAATAAAACGGAAACGCGATGATCAAGAACAAAAAATGTGCAAGAAAACCCCTTTCACCATTGGAATGATCATTACCATTTTCATATCTTGGTAAAATTCTAATACTGCATTCTCAAGAAAGGAAGCGGAAACGATAACGTTAGCGTAGCCGTCCTCGATAAGAGGAATCAAGAAATGCTATTTGAGGTGAACACCTTTGAACTAAAATCGACCATTTTAACACGAAAGCTGCAGCCATTGAATTCTCCCCTTCTGTTTTTACCCTTATTAAGGTTTTCTGGTTTGATAGCGAAATAATTTAAAATAAACCAAAAGAAAATAAAATAAAAACTATCGGAAACAGAGAAAATTCTGATTGATGAGTTTTTTCTATTTTTTTTTCTTTTATTTTTGGCTTTTCTTGTCGTTCGTTTGAAATTGATCGCTTCTTAAAAATGCGGTGAAGAAATTCAGCGATGCATGAAGACAATTAGAAAGTTTGAACTGAGCAGAAAAAAGGCAGATCCCAATGCTATTAACACTCTTCTGACCATGGGAATGAAATAGTTTTATTTTAAGGTTTACAACTTCCAGGTCTAAAAGAAAATTAGAAGTAATCGAAGAAAATAAACTCTAAAAGTGAAAGGAAATAAAAAAAAAAATCGCATTTTGAGGTTTTTCTTCAAAGTTTTTGCATTTTTTTTATTGCGTTCTGTCATTATCTTTCTTCCAAGCGAATTCTTCCTTCTTCCATTCCTTCTTTTCTTTTTTCTTAATTCTTTGCGAACGTTACTTGTATTATTTCTTAATTATTTGTTTGTTAAAAAAAAAATCAGCCTCTTCTGATTTTATCTTCCATGTTTTCTTTTTCCTCCCCTCAACATAGACAGGCTTTATTTTTCTATCTTTCTTACTTCCTTTTTTCTTTTCTTCTTTTTATATATTTCTTTTTTTGTATCTTTCTTTCTTTCTTTCTTTCTTTCTTTCTTTCTTTCTTTTTTATATCATTCTTTCTTTCTTTTTATATATTCTTTCTTTCTTTTTCTTTCCTTCTTATTTATATCTTTCTTTCTTCTTTCTTTCCTATATCTTTCTTTCTTTTTTATTTCCTTCATTTTTATATCTTTCTTTTCATCTTTCTTTTTATATCTTTCTTTCTTTCTTTCTTTCTTTCTTTCTTTCTTTCTTTCTTTCTTTCTTATATCTTTATTTCTTTTTATTTCTTTCATTTTTATATCTTTCTTTCTTTCTTTCTTTCTTTCTTTCTTTCTTTCTTTCTTTCTTTCTTTCTTTTATCCCTCTTACCGTTTTCTTTCTTTTTAGCTTTTTATCTTCTTTCTTTCTTTAACCTCCCTATCTTTTAGTCTTGTTTTCCCTTTTTCTTTCTTTCGTTACGAGCCATTCTTTCTTTCTTTCTTTCTTTCTTTCTTTCTTTCTTTCTTTCTTTCTTTCAAATGGAACCAGTTTCGTTTTTTCTAGTACAATTCTTGAATTAAGGAATTTGTTGTGCGCTATCGACTGGTAATTCCGAAAGTAGTGAAGAAGAAGAAAGCAGAATGATGCCCCCCCCTCGACATCAAATCTAAAATACAAAAGCTAAATTAGTTCCAAGACCGAAGGGAGGTTTTCAGAAAATGAAAACGTCGAAGAGAAAACAATCTTCCGAAAGAAACAAAATTACGGTTAAAAAAGTAGAAAGGATGAGAGAGAAAGAAAGAAATATGGACAAAATGAAAGAATAGGTAAGAGAAGAAAAAAGATAGGAAAAGAAGACAGAGAGATGGTAATAAAGAAAGAATGGTTAAGGGAAGAATGAAAAAAATGAAAAAAGAGAGATGGACAAAAAAGAAAGAATAGAAGAAGAGAGAAAAAGACAGAATAGGTAAGAGAAGAAAGAAAGAAAGAAAGAAACAAAGGATAGGAAAGAGAAGAAAGAAAAATGGTAAAAAAGAAAGACTAATTAAAGGAAGAAAGAAATAAAGTAAAAAAGAGATGGACAAAAAACGAAACAATAGATAAGAGAAGAGAGAAAGAAAAAAAAGAAATAATAGAAAAAAAGAAAGAAAGAAAGAAAGAAAGAAAGAAAGGATAGGAAAGAGAAGACAGAAAGATGGTAAAAAAGAAAATAGTTAAGGGAAGAAAAATAATAAAAAGAGAGATGGACAAAAAGAAAGAAAGAAAGAAAGAAAGAAAGAAAGAAAGAAAGAAAAAAGGGGTGGAAAGAGAAGAAAGAAAGATGATAAGGAAGAAAGAATAAGTAAGGGGAGAAAGAAAGTAAGAAAGAAAGACGGGCAAAAAGAAAAAATAGCTAAGAGAATAGAGAAAGAAAAAAGAAAGAATAGGTAAGGGCATAAAGAAAAGAAGAAAGAAACAAAGAAACAAACGATGAGAAAGAGAAGAGAGAAAGATTGTAAAAAGAAAGAATAGGTAAAGAAAGAAAGAAAGAAAAAGAAAGAAAGAAAGAAAGAAAGAAAAAAGAAAAGAAGATGGGCAAAAAGAAAGTAAGAGAAGAAAAAAGAAAGGAAGTGGAATAGTAATCAGAAAAACAGAAATCGAGATGGAAAACGAAAGTTAAGAAAAATAAGACGTAAGAAATGAGGGAGTCGCGAAAGGGCGGAATGGTAACAGTAATGGTAATATTAGCCGTTTCTTTATAAGGAAATATTTGATAATCATTGGTCGATTGGTTGTTCAGTGATTTTGCTTAGCGGCATTTTAATCTCTATAGGTTTTTTAATGCCAATATTTTGAAAACAATTTTATCGCTTCAACTAAACTTTCTTTCTTCTCTTACATATTCTTTCTTTTGTTCATCACTCTTTCTTTCTCTCATATATACTTTCTTTCTTTCTTTCTTTCTTTCTTTCTTTATTACGTATTCTTTCTTTTGTTTATCTATTTTTCCTTCCTTCTCTTATATATTCTTTCTGTCTTTCTTTCTTACCTTCTCTATTCTTTCTTTTGCCATCTTCCTTTCTTCCTTCTCGTATATATACTTTCTTTCTTTCTTATCTATTTTTCTTTCTTCTCTGACCTTTTCTTTCTTTTTGCCTATCATTCTTTCTCTCTTTTCTTACCTGCCTTCAACTACAGATAAAATAGATCGTTGCCCATTTTGCTTATAAAATGTATTGGTTGGTAATTCTCCGAAAAATATATATTGCTGGTAATTTTTACTATGAAAATGTTTCGTATAATTTCATATTACTTTGTATTTGTATGTAGGTTCACTGTATGTCCATAAGTTGTACCCTAACAGATCGGAGTGGACCTGGGAACAACCGCAGTTAAAAGGTGTTTCCACGATCTTTAAAACACACAATCTCCAGATCCGGTCCTGCAGTTGGATGTACTTTATCCTCATTCCCAGAACTGTTCATTGCTCGAGCAGCCAGTGCTACTTTAATTTGAAATTTTAAAAAATCTTTCTTTGAAAACAATTTTCCCGGAAAATATGTGTATCAAGTCCAATAACTCTTATCGTTGCCCTTTCTAAGATTTGATGGAAGATTCCTTCCCAGCCTTTTGTTTGAAGTAGTGTGGAAAGTCAGCATTTTGATTATATCATTATTTTTTCTTCGGGTTGTTTGTGCGATCCATTTTGGCTGTTTGCGTTACTGAATGCCGTCAGGTGACGTAGTTCCTTCACTTGGTACAGTTCTTTGAGGTGACAGATCACGAAATTTGAAGAAGGTTGGTCCTAGCTAAGACCTACAGGTGTCAATCGCAGTTGGCCTGAAAAAGCGGTTGTATACATTTGACACTTTACGTGAATACAAGTAAGTTTTTACATAGCAAAAAGAAAGACACATGATGCAGAAAGACAATAGAATAATTCTTCCTGCATTCTTTTTTACCCTGCTTTTGTCTTTCTTTCTTTCTTTCTTTCTTTCTTTCTTTCTTTCTTTCCTTTTCGGAAATGTTCCATTAACCTACACACGTTTTCTTTTCCTTTTACATTTCGTTTAATTTTTTACTTTCTTTTTTTCTTCCTTTTTTTCTTTTTCTTTCTTTCTTTCCATTTCGGAAATGTTCCATTAACCTACAGACATTTTTGCTTTTTACTTTCGTTTAATTACTTTCTTTCTTTCGTTCTTTCTTTCTTTCTTTCTTTCTTTCTTTTTCGGAAATGTTCGATTAACCTACACACGTTTTCTTTTCCTTTTACATTTCGTTTAATTTCTTACTTTCTTTTTTTCTACCTTTTTTTCTTTTTCTTTCTTTCTTTCCATTTCGGAAATGTTCCATTAACCTACAGACATTTTTGCTTTTTACTTTCGTTTAATTACTTTCTTTCTTTCGTTCTTTCTTTCTTTCTTTCTTTCTTTCTTTTTTTCTTTCTTTCTTTCTTTCTTTCTTTTATCCCTGTTACTGTTTTCTTTCCTTTTGATTTTTTTTACCTTCTTTCTTTCTTTAACCTCCCTATCTTTTAGTCTTGTGTCTATTCTTTCTTTTATGTATAACAGAACGAAAACATTGGAAGAAGAAAACACAGCCTGCAAACAAGAGAGAATGAAAGAAAGAGCGAAAAGAAAGGTAAAATAAATCAGAGAAAAGAAAATAGATCTTTATAGAAAAAATAAAATGGCGAAATAAAGAACGAAAAGATTGAAGGGTAAAAAGAGAGAGAGAGAGAGAGAGAGGGGGTGGAGAGCAGAAAGAGAGAAAAGAAAGAAAAATGAGCAGGAGAAAGAAGAAAGGAAAAAACAAATAAAACAGAAGATGGAAAAATCCGCAGATACGGAAGGAGAAAAAGAAAGACGGAAAAACATGGCGAGGAAGAAGAATAATAAGAAGAAGGAAGTAGCAATGAAGATAAAGGTGTAAAAAGAAACAAAGAAAGAAAAAAGAAAGCGAAGAAAGAAATCATCAGAAGAAAGAAAGGCTAAAATTTGCAGGAAAAATATTTCGAAGACAAAGAAAAAAAGATGAAAAGAAAGAAAGAAAGAAAGAAAAAAGATATAAAAATGAAGGAAATAAAAGTTTGTTAAAGAAATAAATATAGTGAGAAGGATAGAAAGAAATAAAACAGAAAGAAAGAATAATAGAAAAAGTTAAAGAAAGAAGCAACGAAAAAAGAAAAAAAAGAGAAAGAAAAGTAAATTCGAAGAGGATAACGTTGAAAGAAAAAAATGAGAGAAGAACATAATAAAACTAAGAGCGCTTAAGGAAAGAAAGAAAAAGAAATAGGGAAACAAGACTAAAGGATAGGGAGGTTAAAGAAAGAAGATAAAAAAAGTTAAAAAGAAAGAAAACGGCAACAAGGATAAAAGAAAGAAAGAAAGAAAGCATAACAAAAAGAAAGAAATCAGCAAGAATGAATGAATAAAAGAAAGAAAGAAAGAAAGAAAGAAGTAAAAAAAAAAAAGAAAGAAAGAAAGAAAGAAAGAAAGAAAAGGAAGCAGGACGAAAAGAAAGAAAGCAGAAAGAATGAATGAATGAAAAAAAGAAAGAAAGAAAGAAAAAGAAAAGGAAGAAGGACAAAAAGAAAGAAAGAAAGAAAGAAAGAAAGAATGATAGAAACACAGAAAAGGTTAAGAAGAAAGAAAAACTCAAGTTAAAGAGACAAAAGAAATAAATGAAAAGGAAAGAATGAATGGAGCCCTTCTCTACTTAGCGATCAGTCTCGCGTTTTCAAGCTCACATCATATAAAT
>CAHIKZ030000620.1:1467500-1515000 GCA_903632075.3 Acanthosepion pharaonis | reverse complement strand
GTAGTTTATCATCATACCCAGGAAGTGGGTGTAGTTTATCGTCATACCCAGGACCGCCTTGTTGTTAGACGTAGTTTATCGTCATACACAGGACGGGGCTGTCGTTGGATCAACACAAAATGAACGGGAATGTGATGGTTATTGCTAATTACGAGAATATTTTTATTAAGCACTAGTAGCTTTGCAAAGAGATTAAAAAATCTGTGGAAGAGACAAAAGCGCCAGTCATTTTTCAGATACAATAGAATACTACAAATAATTTTTTTTCACCGTTTTACCCCAAGCAAGGTTATATTTGAATAGTTGGAGAGTATAGCTATCAGGAAAACAAGAAATGGGGAGGGAGTTCCACAGGCGAGAAGTGCGAGACATGAAGCCATTGGAATAGAAGAGACGGCTACATTTAACAGTTTCGACAGTGAGATGCCAGCCTAGTAGAACGCTTAAATTCCTGAAGTTTGAGAACCAGCGAAAGCAGCTCCTCGGAGCAGTTACCGTGAAAGTATTTGTAAAAAAGACAGAGGGAGACAACGGCACGTCTGTGAGAGAGCGGCCGCAGACTAGATGCCAGATCATTGCATATCCGTCTCTGGATTTTATCGAGGACCTTGAGACATTTAGAAGGAGCTACCGACCATATATGGCAGCAATACTCCATACAAGGGCGAATGGTTGATTTGTAGATTTGAAGGATCGACTCCAGCGAGAAAACTTTCCTGGCGCGGCACAGTGTTGGATTTGCTATCTCTTGGTCTCCAATTAAAGCCACAATCAATTTTCTTTTGTGGAAACTTAAAGAGTAACAGTGATAACGACAGCAGTCTCCTCATTCTACCCCTCAACATTGTCAATGATAATAATAACAATGTTCAAGTGGCAGGGAAGGCATTGTGATAACGAACTCCCATGTTACCTTCTGCAAAATTTTCTAGCGAACATTAATTTCTGGAATGGAAATAATAAAAAAAAAACACTTAAAACAAACAAAAAGAATGAACCAATCAGCCAAATTCTGAAGACCAACTTAGAGAAATTTTGGAAGAGAATCCCAGGAGCGAATGTTGGATTCCTGGGGACAGTCTCTTGAGATTTGGGAAACCATTTGTAGACGATGAAGATTGACAAGATGAAACGATAAAGGAATCATACAAAATAAGCCTGGTAGGAATGTATTCTAGCTAAGTCGCCTAGAGATTTCAAGAAAAAGGAACCCATAAAGAAATGGACAGCATTATTCATCTTAAAAACATAGATGAATTAAATAAATAAAAAACAACAACAGAATATCATAATAACCTTCAGTTACTGTATGTTAATTTAAAATATTGGCGCAATAAATTCTTCCTGCATCGTCCTCTAAGTTTAATAATTTAATCTTAGTAAATATTAAAACTATATAGATTTTTCAGATTACGGATTTTTACTTTTTGTTCACAACTCGGCCGATGGAGTCTACGGTCATCATAAGGTGTACTATCTATATGGCAAATATGGCGTTTTTTGTGTAAGCAAAATCGTTCTATCGAAATCAGGCATTAAGTTTGGAGAACCGTATGCGTCACAAACAAGACGCTCTTTCCACAGACATCGTATTATTCGTTGGAGTCAAGAATATAAAAGAAATGAACCAACGGTTTTGGGGTACCTCTGTCTATCTTTCTGACGTTCGCGCAAACCAAAAGCATGTCTAGTTTTTTGACACGTATAAACACTATGACGTCCTGGGTATGACGATAAAGTACACCCACATCCTGGATAAGAAGTGAACTACACCCGCGTCTTGAGTAAGACAATAAACTACATCCGCGTCCTGGGTAAGACAATGAACGACATCCGCGTCCTGGGTAAGACAATAAACTACATGCGCATCTTGAGTAAGACGATAAACTACATCCGCGTTCTGGGTAAGAAGTGAACTAGTTCCGCGTCTTGAGTAAGACAATAAACTACATCCGCGTCTTGAGTAAGGCGATAAACTACATCCGCGTCCTGGGTAAGACAATAAACTACATCCGGAGCGTGGAATAACTTCTTAATTGCTGGTGTTCATAGGTCCACTCTGACCCGGGGTAGTAGCATCTGTTAGGGTCCCAAATATGGGCAAACAGTTAACCCTCAAACTGGGATCAAAACAGTATGAAAATATAAAAATAGTTTTTAATACCAGCAATAAATTTTTTGAGGAAACATTATTACCAGCAATATATTTTTGGAAAACAAAATATATTTCCAGCAATAAAAATCTTGTCGGCATTAAATAACCCATTGTGTGTTGATATACCGTAAAACAAAACAATCGAACAAACAAGCAAAACCTATGTCTACCTTTCTGACTTCCATGCAAACCGGATCTATATCTATCTTTTTTGACACTCATACAAAGCAAACCGATGTCTTTTTTTCTTTTTTTTTTTTTGTTATCGTTCAGATCGTACCTATGTTTAGCTTTTTTGACGTTCAAGCAAACCAGAACCATGTCGACAGTTTAAATTTTCATACAAACCGAACCTATGTCACCATTTTTGACGCTTGCAAAAACCAATAATGTCTACGTTTTTGGCACTCGTACAAAACTAGCCCATTTCTATCATTTTTGAGTATCACGGAAAGCAAGCCTATTTCTTTTGGACGTTCATGCCAATCAAATCTATGCCTCTATTTTAAATTCTTGGACAAAAAAAGCCTATATCTACCTTTTTGACTCTCGAGGAAAATTGAACCCATTTCTATTTTTTACGCTCATTAAAACCAAAATCTTATTTTTGATTCTGGTTCAAATCGTACTTACGTTCATTTTTTTTTAATCTCGTGGAAACTGAACCTGTGTCTAAACTTTTTGACGCTCATGTAAATCAGAAACATGCCTTCCTTTTATATTCTTGTACAAATCGAACCTGGGTCTAACTTTTTGACGCTCATCTAAACCAGGAACGTGCCATTCTTTTAAATTCTTGTACAAACCGAACGTATGTATAGTTATTTCCCAAGCATAGCTTAGATATGGCAAAAGGCCGAAAGTCTGTGGCATCTAGTGAGGATCGAACTCACTTTTCAGTTGTAACTGATCTAGCGAGACAAGCTTGCTAACCATTACACCACACCGAGGTACCCACCGAACGTATGTATATCTTTTCGACTCTCGTGAGAACCAGATATATGTCTATTTTTCTAACTCTCATGTAAATCAAGCATATGTCATTCTTTCTGACACTCATGCAACGAACGGACCTATGTGCAACTGTTTAACTCTTGTGCTAATCGTTGCCATGGTTACCCATCTCTCGTTTATCAATACAACGGAATTCAGCATTAAATAACCTAGGAAATTTGCTATGACGTAAAACAAAGTAAACAAACCTTTCCGTAATCGACCTTTGAATTCAAACTAAATGCCCGAAGCCAGTACTTGTTAATCGTTACATCAAGCTGCTGAAAATTGGTAATTATCTGCCTTTAGAAACGAATCTCTGGCGGTAGTGGGGAATTGATGATTAAATGGGGAATTCTGCAAATTTTAACCTATCACTTATTTTTACAATTATCAAAACTTAGTATGGAAATTTTTGAATTGACGACAAAAAAAAAAAAAAAAAAAAAAAAATGGATCGCCATTGGTCAGAAATTAATACAAGACTTAGTAAGAGATAAAACCATTGTGTACACAATGGAAATCAATTACTAATGATTTACTAATTATTAGAAATGTTTTTTTTTCTGTGAAAAAGAATTGTACAAACATTGTGTCGGAATGCATTGTAAATCAGGAAGAAAAGTATTCTCAGTTGTCAGAATAGTGATCTTATATATAGAATCTAAAACTATTGGTAATGATTTTACGATAGAACGGCACTGAAAATCAGGAAGAAAGATATTGTCAGTGAGCTGGAATTAATGATAATATTACTGACATAACAGGGCTATTTTATTTTGACTCTAAACGTATTTATAATGATTTTAGATATAAATACTTGTAAATCTATACCGTCAGCGGCCAGTATTTAACGCAAGAGTTAATGATAGAATAGAATTAATATTTGTCTAATGTAAATACATTTTGAATGATTTTACTATAGAAATACTTGTAAATCTGCATCGTCAGCGGCCAGTATTTAACGAAATAATTAAATACAAGAATAGAATTAATATTTGTCTAATGTAAATACATTTTGAATGGTTTTACTATAGAAATACGTGTTAATATGTTTAGTCAGCGACCAGTATTTAATGCAAGAATTAATTACAGTATAGAATTAATATTGGTCTAATGTAAATACATTTTGAATGATTTTACTATAGGATTACTTGTAAACCTGCATCGTCAGCGGCCAGTATTTAACTCAAGAATTAATGACAAAATAGAATTAATATTTTTCTAATGTAAATACATGTTGAATGATTTTGCTATAGGATTATTTGTAAATCTGTATCGTCAGCGGTCAGTCTTTAATTCTAGAATTAATGACAAAACAGAATTAATATTTGTCTAATATAAATACATTTTGAATGATTTTACTATAGATATATATATATATATTGCTAGCGGTTGTCTATGTAAATGCATTTTATGTTATTTTACTATATAAATTGAAGAGGAACGGAAATCTTATTGCCCACGTATAAAAATAAGCCTTAAATTTAAAAAAAAAAAACGTCCGCAATACGTATATTATAAATGAGTTACTGATGATTTTTATTGCGGCAATATATTGCAAATACATACCGATAAGAAATGCGTTTAAATTAATTTTACTAGACAGGGAAATGAAATTTTCAACAACATTTTATTGATTTGGAATATTAACAAATAACATCTTCAATATGATTTCCATCATTTGTGATGCAAAGGTTGATGCGCTTTGCAAGATTCACGTGAACTCGATGCAATAACTCCAAATAGACGTCAATTTTAGCAAATTCACTCTTTATGCGTTCAATCATGTTCTTTCCATCTGTGATTTTCATTGAGTACACCTTCTCCTGTGAAATACCCAGAAAAAGAACGCAATTATTTCTTCTTTCGACAAAATCATGTTTAATCTGTGGAGGTATACATATATATATATATATATATATATATATATATATATATATATATATATATATGTATTGTTAATGAGATTTCCTATGTGTCCAGACTTTAGGGACAGCCTGACTAAATAAAACTGAAAACACTGAAACAATGTAAATACAATGCCGAGCAAAAATCATCAGCCACTTTAAACTATTTAAAAAAAAATGATAAAGTTTAACCTTCATGCCCGTAAAAAAGGGTGTCAAAAGTTTTTGCCTTTACACCGGTTTTCACTGTAGACTCTTTTACCTTCTCGACAATATATTTTCTTTTAAAATGAAGTGTTGATTGGAATTTTAATAAAACCTAAATATATGAGAGTGAATTGATATATTTGCCTTTTTCTTGAGAATTAAAAACAAGAAGTATTAAGTCAAAATTTTGACTGGATTGTTTATTTACAATAAAATTTTATGTTTACAATATTACTAGCAGGGATACCCGTCGGTGCTCGGAAGATCTCTAAATAATAGTTTATTATTGACAATTTATTGATATTTTATATCAGTTATGCCCTTCATATATATATATATATATATATATATATATATATATATATATATATGTTGTGGTAGGATCCACCTAATTTGCATAGTGGAGTACCGATCATATAAATATGGTTGGTACCGGGAAGAAGAAGGAATCAAGAGATTCAACCAGAGACTCTGCCCGACTGCGACTCAGTCAACACATTCTCCAGGAACGGTCTTACCAGGAATATACAAAAGACTATATGTAAATATTGTGTACACTTTCTTGTTTCAATACATTTTGTTCTAAGTACATTTTGTGTTGCATTATTATTCCATGCATTAGTCAAGTTTCAACAATATATATATATATATATATATATATATATATATATATATATATATATAGATAGATAGATAGATAGATAGATAAAAATATGCGAACCAACTAATACAATGCAATGAGAATAAAAAATAAACTTTATAGTAAAAAAACGTCCGCAATTCGTATATTATAAATGAGTTACTGATGATTTTATTGTGGCAATATATTGCAAATACACACCGATAAGAAATGCGTTTAAATTAATTTTACTAGACAAAGAAATTTATCAATATATAAAGAAATAAATATGAAAACAATTTTTTTCATTCATAAATTTATAAAAGTTTACTAAATTATAAGAAATATATGAACCAACTATAATGAAATGTTTATTATCTACCGTTTTATAAAGTTCGAATCGGTTGACAATTAGTTAAAATTTTGCCACATGTTCGAAAAAACAAAATTCGCTAGCAGCGGCAATTGAATTAGTCAATGTGCTTTTTAGAAAAAAGAAATAGCAACGATTTAAATTCTCTTTTCAAAATTATATTTTTTCATAAAAAGAGTCAGGCCTGGAATGTCTATTTAAGAAGAAAATGTATAATGTCGGAAAATAAAGTGGTAAATAATAAATACAGTAGAATCCCTCATATCCGTATTTCCTCATATTCGTAATCCCTCATATCCGTAATTCCTCATATCCGTAATTCCTCATATCCGGGCATAATTTTTATATGTATATTTAAAGAATTTGGGTAATATGCATCTGATTTGAAATTTCTGTTTTTCAGGAAATTTACTTTGGATAATTGCTTATGTTTATTTCACCAAAATGGCTTCTATTGGTGAAAAAGATGATGGGAATAAGAGGAAAAGAACAACTTTGGATTTATCACAAAAAGTGGAAATTTTAAACAGTCTAGACGCTGGTGAAAGTTCATTGTAACTAATGGCTGAGTTCAACATAGGAAAGTCAACATTGTATGATATAAAATCTTCCAAAAAACTATTCTCCAGCGTTCACACTGTCACAATGAACAAGGAAATAAAAAAATGATTGTGATGAAACCTGGACTGAAAATTGAAAAAGCTATTGAAAAGGTTGTCAGTTTTATGGAAAGAAAACCAGCATTCAGCTATGATGATTGCAATAATGTAAGCAGTGTTAAAATGTGTCTTTTGTTAAAAAAATTTCAAGAAAAGCAAAACGAAATGCAGAAAAAGTTAAGAATGACATTAGAAGAGAAAGAATCATCATGCAACAGCGATTAAAAAATCTTCGTTACATTATTTGTTTTACTTACGTGGCTTACGTCATTTAATTAATTTTTCATTAACGTTACATAGTTTGTTTCTTTTTTCTTAAAATCAGTTCCGTTATATTTCACTCACCATTAGCTTATTTAGTTTACTATAAAACATTGAAACTATATGTAAAACCTGATTTCAGGTCTTTTATTTTAATCTATAGATAACCCCTCATATCCGAATTTTGTAACCAATTCCTTCATATCCGGAATAGCTCATTCCCGGAATCGCTCATATCCGGAAGCGCTCATATCCGGACTTTGTAACCAATTCCTTCATATCCGGAAGGACTTTTTAGTCCGGTTGTCAGGGATTCTACTGTATTGATTTTTAGTCAGTTCACATATTTTGAAAATTTTTGTAGATTTTTATAAATTTTTCAATATAAAATTTTCTCCTGAAATTTATTCCTTTAATAAATTAAAAAATATAAATCTTTATAAAACGGTAAATAATAATTATCGCATTGTACTTGGTTCACATATTTTTATAATCTTGTAAATAGACATTGCCGAGGGAGTCTCAGTAGTACTGTAATTCCCCATGTATAATACACACCCCTAAAATTGTGCTGAATGTGTGAGAAAATGCTTCTAATCACGCATAATACGCACCCCTTGTTTGGTAATCAAACCCTATAAATTGTACCTCTCCAATTTCATTATGGCCAGCGTTTCCTACGCTTATTAAAAATGATTTTAAACATAGAATATTATTTTAATATTATTCTAATTTACTTTTATGGTAATTCTTATTTTATTTGACATTGGTAAGTATTGTTAGGTACATATGATTGCATTTGACATCCTTTTGGGGTCGCAATCGCCGAATGTTAGTGTCAAATCGTCATATATTTTTGGTGAGTAGTCATTTCGCAACTGAAATCGACCTATGAAACGGTAATTTTTTAAAGATATTTTGTAGCTGTGCATAATACGCACCCTAATTTTGATTATTATTTTTTAGAAAAAATAAAGCGTGTTATACATGGGGAATTACGGTATATAGTAATAGCAGTTTCAATAGAAAATCTATCCTTAGAAATACCGTTTTTTTGAGAAATTGAGAGAACACGAAGTTTAAATTTTAAAAAAAAATAATTTCCAGTTTATAAGTGGATTATTTTTTATTCGCTATGTCGAAGAAGTTTTCATATTTAATTTTTTTTATATTTTATTGCGGGGATTTTCAGTGAGGACAGAAGTTGCAAGTAGGCCTCATCAAAAAATATATTGCGTGTTTCTTTTGTTTTTGGTTATATAAAGCCCGAGAGCCACTCGAGATAAATAGTTACGTTTGGAGGCCATTTGTGTGTACAGGAGTGGAAGATACCGGTTAACGAGGGCAGCGGTTCGGGGGATGAAGCGGTTCGAGTGGAAATTACCCTTCGCCGATGGGATACCGGAGGAATGGGCGTGGTTTGCTACTATGTAAGTGGCATGGCGTGTTCTTGATGCGAATGTTTGCCACGGCGGGACCAGGGAATGTAATTCGTCCAAGAATTTTACGAAGAAGTAGCGGTGAAGCAGCGAACGTCTTGTCCCATCCCATGGGAGAGAGTTTGAAGGGTGGAGAATAACTAGTGATCAACAAGGGTTCGGAGACGCTTTTCAACTCTGATCAAGTGAGGTCTTCGGGAGGCTCCCGCCCAGATATGACAGCAATACTCCATGTTTGACTTGATCTGGCTCTTGTAAAGGTACTTTCTGGAGCTGAATTTAAAATACGTCTTAGTGCATTTATCGCCTTGCATGTAGTGATATCATTTATAAAAGAAACAAAAGCAAAATTTTGTACATTTTCTAAAGACGAAACATTGGCTCTTTGCTCCGTATGATCACCAATGTTAAGCAACGTCGAGCATGGTCACTACCAAGATGGGTGATCTTTCGGGAAGACGAGGTTCTGTAAACTTGGATGTGAGGGTGGTGAAATGAATAATTGCTCGAAATTATTAATGGGAGAGCAGAGTTTGTATTCATATTGGGTTCGTTATATTCATAAATATCATTGGTAAAGGTATGCATCAAACTCTTAATCCCCGGTTTGCGTGGTACTGTATATTTTATTAGATTTTATTGATTTTATTAGATTTTATTAGATGTTATTAGGTTTTATTAATTTTGTATGGTTTTATTAGGTTTTATTGATTTTATTAGATTTTATTAGGTTATATTAGATTTTATTAGATCTTATTAGTTTTTATTAGATTTTATAAGATGTTATTGATTTTATTAGATTTTACTAGCTTTTATTAGGTTTAAGTAGATTTTATGTTTTATTGATTTTTTTATTAAATTTTATTAGGTCTTATTGATTTTATTACGTTTTATTACATTTCATTAAATTTTATTAGATTTTATTGATTTTATTAGATTTTATTATGCTTTATTAGCTTTTATTAGGTTTTATTGATTTTATTGTTTTATTAGATTTTATCACGTTTTATTTGTTTTTATTTGGTATTAGATTTTATTGATTTTATTAGATTTTATTAGATTTTAATAGATTTTAATAGTGTTTATTAGGTTTTATTATGTTTTATTGATTTTTGTTTTATTAGGTTTTATTGATTTATTAGGTTTTATTGATTTTATTGATTTCATTAGATTTTATTATGTTCTATTAGATTTTATTAGGATTTATTAGATTATATTTGGTTTTATTGATTTTATTAGGTTTTAGATTTTATTAGATTTTATTAGGTTTTTAGATTTTATTGATTTTATTAGATTTTATTAGATTTTATTAGAATTTATTAGGTTTTATTAGATTTTATTATGCAAGTAATGTAATAAGTTTCGGTATGTAATGATTATAATTATACATGTAAACATTTCTACACAAAAATAGTAGAAAACAACGGATGGTTGGAATTTTTCTGAGTTCAAGTTCTATTAATATCAATTTTATTGTACAAATATGGACTTCTATAATAAAATAAGACATAATGTATATTGGCAATGATTTTTATTATAGGATTCCATTAAAATCTATACAGAATGTCGGCAATTAAGAAATGATGCAGGTGTTATTAATAAAGAGAATTATACGCTTTGTATTATTATTCAGTCGATTTCTCGACAAAAATCATTGTTACTTTAATTTTTTTTCTATTTAACCAACTATAAAAGGTCGTAATTAATTTTTCACCTTTCGCTAAATGTTCGACTGTGTAATTTTTGTGGATTCAATGAATTACCCCCCCCATCCCCATTGAATTTGTCCTGTTATTTTCTTTTTCTTCAGAATTGTAACTTAGCGGCGAAAAGACTTGACATAATCAGAAGATTGTAAGAATTAATGGCAATAAGACTTCAAACAAATGCGTGAACCTCGCGGATCAGATCGGACAATAGATCAAGTAAATGAACATCCGTAATTGATACAGATGTCAAGTCGAGCCCTGGAATGACGAGGTAACATGAAACTTCTGTCGCCTGCTGTGACTGTTTTATCATCACTTTCCTCTAGGTAGCGAGAAGCTCGACGCTTTTACAAAACAGACGCCATTATCTTCTGTAGGCGCGAAAATTAAATAAGTCACAATAAAATGTATTTATTAGCGCTGGGACAATGCTTAAATGATAGAAAGAAAATTAAATTGAAAAAATGCGGGAGGGCGAGATTGGAATTGCTATAATTTATCGATCTAATGCAATGAAAAAGAAGTGAATAGCATAATTTTTTGTCTTCTGTATTGCCTTAAAAAGAGGCGGAACGATGCAAGTAATACAAAACAATAAAAAATCGATGTCTACCTTTATATATATATATATATGAAAAATTCCTCAGAGTTAATCTGTAGAAAAAGACAATAGTTATAAATGTAAAAGACAATAGGAAAACTATAATAGTTGCCGACGCGTTTCGTACGATGTGGACTTTTTCAAAGCAAAAACGGAATGAAATTTATTAAACAAAGTAACTAATAATAATAAAACACAGCAATAAAAACAATATCTCCAAACGTGACAGTAATTGATGTAATTTTCAGTTAACAGTATGAAAATAACATTTCTCTAAATTCTTTAAGTTGCTAAGGACATTTTGTTTTGTTATTATTAATTACTTTATTTAGTAAATCTCATTTCGTATTTGCTTTGAAAAAGTCCATCGGACGAAACGCGTCGGCAACTATTACAGTTTTCCTATTGTCTTTTATATATATATATATATATATATATATATATATATATATATATATATATATATATATATATATATATATATAAAAAAATCAGGAGGTCAATTGAATCCGTTACCTTGGTTTCAACCTTACAGTATCCTCAGGCCACTTTATATCTTTTGATAAAATATCGCTTGAGATAACACAAGTAACACGGTAACGTATTCAACTGACCTCCTGATTTTTAAAGTTAAAAGCTCTACGTGTTATTTTTACTTTGTTTTTTTTTTCATACGTGTATATTGAGCACTTTTAATACTACTGCTTCCTGGTCTGATTTATCTCTGACCATTAACCTTTTATGTATTAAATATATATATATATATATATATATATATATATTCGGGTATTCAAGAAGTTATTACTTAAATGATGTGTTTGGGGGAGTAGAAAATCTTATTGAAGATTTTAAAAACGTACATTTAAAAAGTATATAAAAATATATGCAAGAATCAAAGCTGATGAAAGAGATGGATGACAAGTTAAAAAAAATATTTATTGAAAAGTGGTGGTCTCCAAATATATAACAGAAATTTAATAAAAATTATGACGTTTTATCAGAAAGGTCATAAAAACAAATCTAAGTTTTTTTTTTGTTTTTTTTTGTTTTTTTTGTTGTTTTATCTGTCATATTCCTTGAAGACTATGGGACACTTCAAGGTGGTGTAATGGTTAGCAAGCTTGACTCGCTAGAACCATTACCACTAAGTTCGATACTCATTGGGTGCCCCCTACTTTCGGCCTTGTACCACATCTAAGCTATGCTTATCAATCAATATCAATATCTCTTGAAAACTTAGGTGATCACAACTACTTACAGCTTTTAGTTCTAAGCACTCCCTGTTTTGTCAAGTATAATTTATTTAACTATTACGGTTTTCGAAAAGTAATTATGTTTTAAGAGAAACTATATGAAAATCAAATGTAGATTACAGTCATATCCCGTTAAAGCACCTGTTCGTGTTCGATCACCGTAGTTAAGCAACATTGGCCCTAGTCAAAACCTACATGGGAATACCAGGTGATGTACGGGTGGTTTAATGGATGAAAATTCGGAATGAGAAATAGGAAAGCCGAGTTCGAATTCCAGTCGGGTTCGTTATATTCAATTACGGGCGAATCCATTTGGGAAAGGCATGAATCCACTTCTTCTTCTTCTCTTCCCTTCTATGGGTTAAATAACAATACTTGTACCAGAAAATCATTGTTATCCTCACCCCACAAATTCTTACAATCCAAAAATATGTTTCAAATTTGAATACTCTCAAAACGGTTGATAAGCCATGGAAAGACAAATTGGTCAATCAGTCGATCAATAAAAGACAAATGTGATTTAAATTAATTTAAAAAATGAACTTATTCAAGTTTAAATTATCAAAAATTGTCATCATTTTCGACGACAGCAGTTCAACGGAAATCAAATTTCGATTTGACGTTTAAAAAAATCTGCTCTCTTACGCGAAAAAGTTTGAAAGACAGTTTACACATCTGTGTTTCTTAATGTCCTACGAAATATTCTCACGATTAAAACAAATGAAAATCTGTAGGTGGCTAAATAAGGGTTGTAAGGGGGAGGTGAAAGAACCGTTAATTCGAACGATCGTATTTTTCTTGGGTTTGTTTCGTAGAATACGCCCTTGCATCTCATGTTGGAGAAGAACACTTTTTCTCTCGACAAAATCGGTACAATTTCAACGTAATGCTTAGTTTATCCCATTGCTGGCAATAAAAGTCTGCAGTAAGGGTCGTTCCATGCGCCAGTAATAACCGATACCTTTCATATTCAGTGGGTGGAATCATTATTTTGGCATTAACACTAGTTTCTCATTTTGTGATAATTACTGATTTTACACCATTGGTAACAATGCAATGTAAAAAATGAAAGATTTGGTATTCTTGGTTAAAAGATCGCTACATCTGGTAGAAAGTTCAGTTCGGTTCTGAATAAAAAACTCATGAGGAACCTAAAATTTCTTTTTGCAGAATTCCCTAATAAAATTCTGAAACGTACTATAAATGTTAGAAAGTAGGACAGAATGAGAGGATTAATGAATTCTAAACATAATCACTTACCATTCAACATCGGTTGTACTTTGGTCGATGGAACAATATAGAATCAATAATTCATAGTGTTGACGTACGTGTTCTCTTTCCATACTCACTTACCTTTCTCTCTCTCTCTCTCTCTCTCCATATATATATATATATATATATATATATATATATATGATGTATATTTAGGCAGCAATCCTTCGTTTTTCTTGTGTTTGAACCACAGCTTTCTTTTCTGGACAAAGGGTGTGTAAGAACTGCCCAAATGTTTTATATTTCTAAGCGCTTTCGGCTATACCTTTAGCCATTATCAAGCTCTTGTTCGAACACAAGAAAAATTAAATAAAAAGCTTAACCGTAGTATCTTGTCTCTCGTTTTTAACGAAACATGCGCATATATATATATATATATATATATATATATATATATATATATATATATATATTTTTGAACAATAAGAAAATTAAAATTAAAAAATTAAAAAATTAAAAATTAAAAATTAAAATCATTAGACACACTGGGTTGTAGATTAATATTCTTTTCGTTTTTTTATTATTATTATTCCATTTAAATTCCTCGACTAGTTTCGACCGAAATGGCCATCATCGGGAGGCGAAATATTTCTGCTTGCTGTTAGCAAGGAACTACAGAAATGAATGTCTTTTGTTGGAGAAAATGAACTTTTGTCTGTAGTTTTCATTTGTTTTTTTATTTTTTATCTTTTTAACATGAATCTTTTTAACATTCCTTGTGTTGGTCAAACAGTCTCTTTTTTAAGTTGTTATTTGAGATAAGAACTGGATAAGATACATTTTATCCTGAATTCTCTGGTCAGTTTGACAGTTTTATTGGACCTGGTGAGGGGATGTGTCTCTGTTTAGTGTTTGTGTGTGTGTTATTTGGTTCTTAGGGAGTGAGTGAGTATGATATGTAAGCGTGTGCATTGCTGTAGGTGTGTGTTATCATTTGGCTCATTAGGGAGTGAGGAGTATGGTGTGTGTACGTGTGTATAATCGTGTGGGTGAGTGTATAAGTGTGAGGCCTCCATTCCTCCTTAAGCATGTCTGTCTTGTGTGGGTGAGAAATGTGGGTAGGTTTTGATTTGATTGTTACCATTATATGTTGTTAAATTTGTGATTTAGCCCGGCTGGGTATTGTGTTTTTTAGACGTTGTATCCACTTATTTTCATGGGACTCTAAAATTTTTCTAATGTTATCTGCTCTGAACTTTTCTATTCTCTCAATTATAGTGAATCTGGCATGGGTTTTGAAATCGTGTTTTCTAGGCGGAAATGTTGTTCTACAGGTAATAACTGCTCATAGGAGTCGATTTAATTCGCTTACGATAATTATTAATTCTGTAGTTAAAGGGCCATTCAGATTTTCCTACATATTGTTTCTGGCATAGTGTGCATTCTAGGAGGTAAATTATGTTTTGACTTCTACAGTTAGAATCGTGGTAGATTTTGAAAGTAGATTTAGTGATTGAGCTAGTGAATGAATTCGTGTTTTTTAATATGGTTGCAACATAAACTTCTTTTGTTGTTACATGGTTGGGAAAATCCTATTGTTTTTGTTCTCAGTTTCTTACGGATTACCTTGTCCCCTGAAATGTGGTTACTACCTATGATTTCTTTTAGGTTCTTAGGGTCTACGATATGCCAGAAGGCCGGGTTCCTTAAGCAGTTTTTTAGGTCTGGTTTGAGATGTAGTATTTCCCAGCGACGTTTGATTATTTGGGATAGTGGAGGCAGAGTGGGATTGAAAGTGGTTACTAGAGGGATGCGGCTAGATTTATTTTTAATCTTGTATATTAGGGTGTCTTCTCTAGGTGTGGAAATTGCTTTATTTATTTGTTCCCTGATTAGGTGTTGTTTATAGCCACGTGTTGTGAAATGATGCTCCAGATTTTCATATATTTTCATATATATATATATAATCGACTCTTCCGTCGAATTCGACGTATGAGGATCAAGCAGATCAGTTCCTAGGAAACCGACAGCCAGACAACAGCACATGAGATTTTATTATAGTGGTAAAGGTTTCGTGCAGGACCATCCACACTTTTTGAAGGGCCGAATACAGAGACCTGGTGCACTGCCTCCCACAGGGTCCTCAAACGACCCTCAGCAGGTTTTGAATTCAGAGTTGTCCTTCTCCTAGATAAGTTTCCATCCTGTCCTGCTATTTACCCATAGCTGGAGGGAGAAGATTATTCCAAAGGGTATTAGCACTTAAGTGAATGTAATAGATTCGACTGGAATTCGAACTCGGCTCTCCAAATTATTCAATCCAAGCCGCTATCCATTACTCCACCTCCTCCTTTATGACCATGAGACTCGAGTTCGAATCTCACCACAGTTGATTTTTAACAGGCAGTAGATTTCCTGAAGTTATCGGTCTGACTGGGGATGATCCCAGCGTACAGCACCTTTTGAAAGTGCCTGAAATGTTGACCCAAACCTTATGAGTGAAATTGGGTAAACAGAACACTTGGGGCCGTCGATAGCTGTGCTAGCACAAAGTCACAAGTCATCATTCTGGTGTTGTTCAGATTGTTGAAGATGCAGCAGTACCTTCTCAAGGTACTAGATGTAGTCCTCCGTGTTGAGCCTGAGACCCTCATCGAGTTCTTTTCTTCTCAGAACTATCAGAGTGAGTTTTCCGAGCTGCCGTACCTTCGTAATCACCATTAGACTCATCCAACTATTTCCGAATCCTCTGCACTGTCCTTAGATTTGGTTTGTGGTGCAAAATTTTATGACCGCCATGTAAAGACAAGACTTATTTTTATTACCACTCATGATGATAAAATTAAAATCAGAACTGCCTCAGCTAAGAAGTCCTTTCTCCATTTGCGGTTGACTAACAAAGTTATTTTTAAAATAAAAAGGGCTAATTTGCATCCAGGACAGAAAATTGAAGAGGCGTTTATTACCAACTTCATATGTATGCTCTCTTATTTGTCTTGCCAAATTGTATACGAAATATTATCAATTATGGAGTAATACAATGGGCTTACTTTCCTATTTTGATAGGATTCGATTTGTCCGTTATGCTGCACTTATTCGTGAGCGCAGTCGTTCCCGCCTTGTGGCTAAACGTCAGAATAAGTTGCAATATTTAATTTATTAAAAAAAATTGGGTGTTCTGCTAATCCTGATATTGGTCAGAATGTCTTAAATCTGTCTACATACCAGTTGTCCGCACTAGAACTATCGATCTCTAGCATGGATTGAATTTTTGTGTTCCCCCTTCGCATATTAAGTGAGAAGTTCATTCAGAATTTGAGGTTTTGTTTGCTCAGCTAGCCAAGCTTCAACCTGAATCTGTTAGCAAGGTCAGTGACCTTAAAGCAAAGTTAAACAATATAGCACGCTCTTTCGCAGGTACTCCTGTTTCTCATAATGAATCAGAGTGGAACAGTGAGCAATAATCAAAGGTAATCAAAACACTTCGTAATAATAAATCTTTGGTGATTATCAAACCTGATAAAGGCTCTGGTGTTTTTATTCTTGATTATCAAGATTATGTTAACAAGATGATGACTACTTTGGGGGATTTGTCCAGTTAGGCCCAATAGATAAATTTGATTCGACATTATCTATTGAGGCTAAGTTCCAAAAACATCTAGTTAAGTTGGTCAACAGTGGGAAATTGCCCACTGATATTTCTAATTTAATTAGACCCTCGGGTGTCATTCGTCCACATCTCTATGGTTTACCCTAAGCTCATAAAGTTGGGGTTCCATTGAGACCTATTCTGTCTATGGTAGGGTCTTCCCAACATGGCGTGGCTAAATGGCTTTCCACCATATTGCAACAAGTTTTGGAACAGTATAACTCTGCCTGTATTAAATATTCGTTCGAATTCTCTGATTTTATGCAGCGTTATTCGTCGATGGATAAATTTATGTGTTTCTAAGACATTTCCAGCCTATTTACCTGCGTTTCACTTGCTGAGACTATCGATATATGTGCTGATGACCTATATCGTAGTCAATTGTCTGCTGTTATTCGTGAGGACCTTTTCGTCGAACTGATCAAATTTGCCACGATGTCAGTTGAATTTAGTTCCGACGGCATCATGTACAGATAGATTGATGGTGTTTCGATGGGTTCCCCCATCGGACCCCTTTTAGCAAACATCTTTGTTGAATTCCACGAAGAGAGTATGTTATTGAAACCTAATAAACCTGACGTTTACGTTGATGACACCCTTTGTCTTTTTGATAACGAGATTGAAGCGGACCATTTTCTTTTGTTCCTTAATAATATGCATCCAGCTTTAAAATTTGCACAAGAAAAGGAAATTGATTCTTTTCTTCTCTTTCTTGATGTTTTGATTAGCAGATCTTCGACGGGTTTGTTACATCTGTTTATCGTAAACCGACATTTACTGGTTTATATACCCATTGAGATTCCTTTTGTTCCGTAAAACGTAAAATTAATCTAATTAAAACCCTTACCCATACGGCTTTAATAATCTGTTCTAAGATTAAGTTGGATGATATTTATTACCACTACTCTCTGTAACAATGCCTATCCGTTGGGTATTGTTCAATCAATAATTAAGAATAAAACTGCTGAATTCAATAAAGTTAAACTTGCTATACTACAAAGATGTTCTGTGTACCTGCGCCTTCCTTGACTGAGTAATATAAGTGATAGATATTCTAGGCAGGTTTCCGTAGCAGTTCGATATTGTTACTTTACCGCGAACACTCGTGTAGCCTTTTCTGTCTAGCCTTTCCTTCCATACATACGGAAGGACGTTCTTCCTCCACATCATAATAGTTCTTTAATTTATTCATTTCAATGTAGTTGTGGCTCACACTACATAGGGAGAGCGACTCAAAGGCTGGATGTCAGAATAAAGCAATACGTTCCAACGAAAATCCGCCATCTTAAGTACAATCCTTCAGACATTCTGACAAATACGTAATGGTTTTCCATGGCAGAGCACCTAATAAATAGACATAATTGTGATACTAATTTAATTCTTAGCAAGGCCTACTGGAATTACCACTTGAAAGTGTTGGAGGCCATTTATATTTTATCGTTGGAGCCCTCTCTGCGTAAGCAGAACGACTGGGTCTCCAACTAATTTCCATCTAGGCAATATTTTTTCTCCCCCCCATACATATTGTTAATCTCTTTTTACTTATAATTCTATTATAAATTATTAACCACGATTTAGCTCGGTTGAGCGACGTTAGAAACCGATTAGCTAGCGCGTTTTACTTTTATATCTATGAGCCAACTGAGTGGTAATAAAAATAAATTTTGTCTTATATATATATATATATGTATATATATATATATATATAACTATACTTCATATATATATATATATATATATATATATATATATATATATGTAACTATACTTCATATATATATATATATATATATATATATATATATATATATATATGAAGAAGTATAGTTTTAAGGCGTACTATATTTATGGGATAAGATGCTCAATATCAGAGATAGAGCGTATGCAAATATAAATATAAAACTGAACATTGAAGTCAACACTCAGAGGCGACAGGCTGTTTCATGCTAGGCGCAATCGTCAGGCATGAAACGATTGCGTCCAGCATGAAACAGCTGTAGCCTCTGAGTGTTGACTTCAATGTTCACTTTATATATATATATATATATATATATATATATATATATATATATATAGAGAGAGAGAGAGAGAGAGAGAGAGAGAGGGGGGAGTTTGTGTGTGTGTGTGTCTGTGTGTGTGTGAAACATCGTTAACAATTGTAGAAAATATTCAGTAGATTTAAGTGATATCCATAAAATCTCGATTCTCGAAAACATAGGTTCACACAGACATCAAATGTTTTTTGTGCAAAAGTTGGCTCACACGAACTTCAAATTCAAATTTACGCATTAGCATTTATTAACCAGTCAGCAAAGTTATCTCAAACACTGTTCCTCGGAAATTTTGAAGACTCATGATTAACAATATTTCCCTGCTAAAAATAGAAATTAAAAATTGAGAAATATATTTTTATACAATAAACTTCTGAGTTTAGTAAATTGATCTTGTGATTCGATATTTTCCTATAAATAGTGTAACGTAAATTAATAATTTTACTTTTTCAGTATTTCTTAACCAGGGATGTAAACAATGCTGAATACTCCAACTAATTTCTTGCATGCTGAAACTAACTTATTAATTGAATTTTCAAGTCTCTTCTTGCAAATAAGCTTTTAAGAAAATTCATACAACACGAAAAGCATACGAGCGAGATATATAAACAAAGCGAAAGGTAGCAGTTGTATAAATATGGTCAACTATCAGTTTGCCTGAAACTGTAATTACATAACACATTAACACGCATAAATAACAACGAAATACGAAATTTTCGCATAAAGTATTCACTAACATCTTTTTATTCATATTAACACAATTCATATCTTTCGTGTTGTAAATAGAAAAAGAAAAATATTTTCTGTTGAACTATGCTTGCAAGGTACTTGTTTCTTTCAACTTGAAAGAAAACAAAGATATATTTTATACTCAATTAATAGATTATTTGAATTTGTAGAACAATGTTTGAAGATTATATCTTTTCTTCGCTTTTCACACACTTTTCCCTCTGCGCGCATACACACAAACACACACTCACACACACAATCAATTTTCAATTTGTATGGTTAAACTGAAGAATGTTTTACCGCACTAACGGAGTGTTATGTATAAACTAATCGAAATTTGATATATACAAATTTTAGCGCATTAATCGAATGAGCATTAATCGAATGAGCATTAATCGAGGGATGTCTGTACATTGGATAGGATTTTTTCCACCAGCACTCACTGCGCACTATTTCATATATATATATATATATATATATATATATATATATATATATATATATATCACTTAGTTGTGAGCAAATGGGGCATTTTCTCAATAAACAAAACAGACGAATTTGATAATAATATAACTTTCTCCAAGTTTTCCAAATAAATATGTTCTCATAACAATTATAATGTAGACATTGATATTTCTCTGTATACAGTATAGATTAAGAATCGTTCCATTTCTGCACCTAATTAACATAAAAGACATGACAATAGCCTACAGTTGTAAATTCATGTACCGATTGAATGAATAACAGGAAAAACTGTTGGAATTATCGTTTCCAGTATCCATAGAAGAAATGAGCAATGGGACTGTAACCGACCTGTGTGAGGTTAATTAATACTGACAAGAAAGTAGATAAAAGAACAAAACTCACACATGTTACAGTTTTTTGGATATATCTATTTACTAGTGAGCCAACCAAAATGAGCTGACTCATTTTTAAAATCCACCAAGAGAATGGTTAACCAATCAGAAAGCTCAAAATATTCAATCCGACGTATATAAAGGCAGCCATTTTGTTTTTTTCCCAAAATATCTTCACTACCAACCTCTGATATTGAACACATTACGGACTTCACTGGATTCTATATTCAGAGACTACGGCAAACATAGTTAACATTGGTTATGAGCCCAGACTACGATTGTATTTTGACAGAGATGAAACCAAGTATGAATTGTGGGAAACCAAATTCCTAGGCTACCTTAAAATATAAAAACTTCATGACATGATTCTTTGCCAAGATGACCAGAAAGATGACTTTATATGAAAGAAAAGCGATCGTGTTCGCCGAATTAATACAATGACAAGAGTTTGTTTTTAATAAAGAGATCCCTAGGAATATTGCGTGAACATTACTTGTCTGATATCTCCCCTTATGGGAAAGTGAAAATAATTAGAACAGATAATGGTGGAGAATTTACTTCTGATAATTACGAAAACCTCCTAATAAATGAAGGCATTAAACATAAGAAAACTTGTTCTTATTAACCGCACAAGAACGGAATCGCTGAACGTACTTGGCGAACGCTTTTCGAAATGGCTAGATGTATACTAATATTTTGAAAGAAGATTCCATAATATATCCAAAAATTAGGGGGTGTTACAGCTTTTGGGATATATCTATGTACTAGTGAGCCAACCAAAATGAGATGACTCATTTTATAGTCCACCAAGAGTTAACCAATCAGAAAGCTCAAAATATTCAATCCGACGTGTATAAGGGCAGCCATTTTGTTTTTTCTCCCAAAATAACTTCACTGCCAACCTCTGATATTGAACACATTACGGACTTCACTGGATTCTATATTCAGAGACTACGGCAAACATGGTTAACAATACACATCTACACATACCGGGTGTCGCCGCAAAATTGTCCACATTTTGTAACTGCAAAATTGTCCAATTGTCAGATTAAGCGCTGAACCGTTGTATCTTAAAAAGGATTAAAGATATCTTACTGGAATTCTCCGAGGTTTTTATAAGGCTACTAGACTCTACTTTGGACAATAAGAATGTACAATTACTCTCAAGCTCAACAAAAGTATTGTGATGAAATCGATCATAAACGAAAATGACAAGTTCATCATTAAATCTTAGCTGTAGCTCTGAAGCTCATGACGTATTGAAATAATGTTCAAATATATATATATATATATATATATATATATATATATATATATATATATATATATATATTCCAGGATCATTTTCCAACTTATTCAAGATTATCTTCGCCCTCTCTAACCTTCTAACTTTCTGTCCTGGAGTAACAAGGTGCCTCCCACATTTCACGTACGATTTCATTTTCAAGTTTTTTCTCACTGCTCTTTGGACTGTCATAGCTGAAACCTCTCTCTCAATTGCCAAACGTCTTATTAATTTAGTTGGATCTTTTCTAATTGATCTCTTTATCTCTAAGTTGAAATGATGATCCCTCTTCCTGCTGGGAAGTTATTATCGTGTCAGTTTTTTTTAACTGAGTAGTAGTTATTAGTAGTACTTTCGTTATGGCAATTGGTTCCTGAAAACGGAAATTACGTGTGACTCAACCTAATATAATTATTTAAATACTTTGGAAGTAAAGAGAATTAATAAGATTACATATGTCTACAGAAGCATATTAAAATGAATCGGCAGATATACAGACGTATATTGTCTGATGGGGCGAATAGTCAAACCCTGTTGCAGGAACCTGTTCAGGCAACTTTGTATTTCTTAAAGATTTACGTATCTCACCTGTGGTTTATACTACATCAATACTGAGCGAATCGTAGTTACAGTTGCTGGGAATGAGTTCATTGTCTTGCACGATCAGGAATTTGAAGAAAGGGCCGCACGACTTGTAGTGACCGAGTGTTTGTGTCTATTGTCCTTCGTGCTACCTAAATTCACTCACAAAGATTTGGCCAAACCATGGTATCGTTTTCAGACACTTTACAATGCGGCCGAAAATTGGGATCGCCTCCCTAGGCTGACAATATCAAGAAGTCATTTAACAGATTGATAATTTGAATGCAGTACTAGATTGGCGGTTAGGTTTAATCATTTAATCTAACACTGTTAGATGTTAAATTGCTAGATGTAATAGAAAGTTTTGATCTAATTGTTTCTTTAACTTGCGTTTCCCTCTGTGGATCTCTCTCCCAGCTTTTTTAATTTCAATTACGGTCATCAAAAATTTTAATGCAATCGCAATCGCCATATTTTATCTTCTTGTATCCTGTTTTTTTTTTGGGGGGGGGTATCATTGACTTTTCTAACCGATCATGTTTTTTATTTCGGTTTTCTTCATTCTCGGTAACGGTTTATTTTGGGATGAAAATGATTGAAAAAGATGTAAAAAAAAGAACAGAAAAGAAAAGAAAATCTTTCAATGACAGGAAGTACGTCACGGATCGTAGTTTCAAGGCAAACAACATGAAATCAGAATCGGCAAAATATTTGTTAGCGTAAATATACACCAGTGTTCCAAACAGTGGGGCTTGTGGCCAAAATTTTAATTAAAATTATCCATCACAAACTGAATTTTATCGAGTTGTCTATACAAATCCGATCCGATGTTGGAATCAATCAATTCTTTCTGCCGCCCTTGCCAGCTATACACCGATGTGAATTATTCGCTTCCTTAGCAATTGATTGCAACAATAGCCGTGTACATGTGCAGAGATATCTGTGGCATCCAGGAAATTGCTAAGTAAAGAGATAGATCGCTAGGTATAAAGAAATCGATTAGAAGAGATATTCACTAAATTTCTTTTGTCCGAAGTAAAGAGGCAAATTTCGCCGTTTCTCAAGGTAAAGAGGGCATGGATATCAGGATTATTGCCTTTAATCTGGCTTAAACCTTTAGGTATTAAAATCCTTCGTCAAACCTTAGATTTTGGCGCTACAGAATCCCAACGAACCTTAACAAATAAAAAATCACTTGAACACTTTCAACAACAAGAGGAAATAATTATATAATCAAAGTATTGGTTTTCCACACAACCTGAAACAAAAGGTTAGGAAGGTAACTCCCATTAGTTATGGAAATATCGATATCAGTGATCGCGAGAAGTTTGATGTAATGCAAAAAAAAAAACTGTTATCAGGAGACTCCTATTATAATTATGCCCGTCCTTCCTTTCGTTTGTTCGCACGACCCTTATGTCCTGCCTATACATTTAAATAGTGGCCTATTCCATTTTGATAGCATGGAAATAGGGGAAAAGAAACTATTTAGTTTCAGTGAAAAAAATGGAATAAGGAAGAAAGGAAGTTTATCATAAGAGGGTATACTTTAGCAACTTAAAATTTAAGGCAAATATATAGAAGCAGTGTAATTTACTTTGGAGGTATATAGTTGTTTATTAAAATGCATAGGTATAAATGATATATGTAATAGCTAGCAGCTAATACATACACACACACACATATATATATATATAATATATATATATATATATATATATATATATATATATCCCTCCATTAGTTCCTTAATTAGCAATAATCAACTTTTTCGTAAAAAAAGAATCCCGAGTTACTGAACATCTGCTCTGAATAGTAAAATAAAAAATGCAATAAAAGATCTTACTTAATTAGAAAAAAGCTTTTAATTGCTTTTGTGAATAAAATGTATTATGGATACTTAATATTAATTAGTTAGATTTATTTCGAGTAATATTTAACAGATAGCAAATATTAATTAATTAAGTAGTTAGCTTATTTTTTATTTTATCTATTTTTTAGATTAGACCATTGGATTATTTTTGTCGATAAATCATGAAACAGGGAAGTAACTTCAAATGAATAGTACGTGTTAATTTTGCAATGGCTGGTTTTGTAAAAGTAAATTTATGTAAATGGGAAGGGGGTAAAATTTATGTATGTATGTCCGTGCATGTGCGTGTGAGTACATTTCCTACATCTATATGTAGATGTGTGGACGTACATACATGTATAGGAATTTTTCGTGGGATTTTCATTTGATTAAGAGTATAAGGTAAATGTAGACTGAAAGATTTATCTGATAGTAAGTATATCGAATATTTTTTTTAGAAACGTTACTAAAAATGATACGTTAGACTAATTTTGGGGGAAGCGTAAGTGCTAGTATAGGATAGATTTGTGCTGGGTACGCGTGCAGGGTTAGTTAAAGAATTAGTATTGTTATGGGCTTGGTATTTAAAACCTATAAAACATTTTGATTAAAATATGCAAGAAAGAGACCAGCTTACCAAGTTAGGAATCCAGAGAAAGTAACTCGAGTCTAAACAATATGAAGTAAAAAGACAACAGTATACAGGAGAGGAGCGTGAAAATCCTTTTTTCATTGGCTGACGTTGATATGACGTATGTCACTGACGAGGTTCGTAGCACGACGCTTTCTAGGAGTCAAGTCGAGGTTGCTGTTTGAGCCGATATGATGTAAAAACCTAAATCGGTGATGAAGACAGTACATCACTGAAGACCACTCTTGATGTATCTAAAATGTATTATGCAACTCTTAAGAAAAACATTTTTTTGGTGGATAGTGAATTTTTACAAGAATTGATTTGATTTTAAAAAAAATTAATTAGAATAATTTAGAAAGTTTTGAATCTTTTAAAATTCTGTATTAATTTGTACAGATTAAATTGTATTTTTATCAAGTAAAAAAACTATATTTATTAATCATAAGTTGAAAAGCTTACTACAATTTAATGACCCCAGTATTTTAAAAAGAAATTTGAATTTTTTTGTTTGTGTATAAATGTGAAGGTCTCTTTTAAATACGAAAGTCCATACACGACATTATCAAAAATCAGATCAGTAACCATGGTAAATTGAAAGCCAGAATAGGTAAAATTCAATAAAACATTACATTACGGACAATATTTGTACTAATTTTTTAAGATTCCAGGACACTTAAAAATTATATAAAAAGGTGCTCACGTTATATTCCTCAAACAGTTTTTACAGATATGTCCCCCTTAGAATAAAATTAAGTAAACCACAGCTGCCAAGTTGTCAATAGACCTATAAACACCTAATAAAAGCAACTACCTCTGTGCAAAAAATGCATTTCTGTGATATATGGAACTAAAAATAAATAACATTTAACTTTTTTCTCAACAAATTAAAATTTAAATCAGCTAGTATACCACAAATAAAGTTTCAGAGAAGTATATTTTATTTTTGAAAGATTCTTTCATAAAAGACTTACACAGTGCTGACAGATTGCTAAATCAGCGATTTCAAAAATTAAAACTAATTTCTGTTAATTTAAATTTCTTTTAAAATAAACAAAAGAATTTTGGTTATTGGCAATATAAAATTGAGTCCATTAGATTGAAATTAAATCTAAAAAAATCTAAAGTAAAGGTCCAAGAAAGGTTTTTCATGTTAAAAAAATAATTTCAAACCTGAGGTAGCGTTTTTATATATATATATATATATATATATATATATATATATATTTATTGTATGAGTGTGCGTATATTGTGTGTTTATTTTGCATATACATTTATATATATATATATATATATATATATATATATATATATATATATATATATATATATATATATATATAAAAGTAAATACACACACATATATATATATATATATATATATATATATATATATATATAATATGTAACGAAGGTAGTATTTTTCTGCTCTCTCACTTCCGGTCTCTCTTTGTATCGTATATGCATCAAGACTAACCTTATTCATACAGAAATATATATATATATTGGTACACACCTCATGCATTTGTGTCTGTCTATATATATATATATATATATATATATATATATATATATATATATATATATATATATATATATATATATATATATATATATATATATATATATAGAGAGAGAGAGAGAGAGAGAGAGAGAGACCAGATGCTTCATGTGTAGATAACTGGTATAGCACGATAGCACGTCAGGCAAAATGACGGTTCCAAGTAGTATACGGGTTCGATTTCTGTCGGAGGACACATATTTTCTATGATATTTCCCGGATATTCAGACAGGTAAATGTCGTTAATACTGTTTATTATAAAGAGAGCATTTACTTAAATATTTGTATCAATAAAAAGAATGTATAAACAATAAAATAATTGTCAGACTTAGTCCATTTCATAATATAAGTTATCATTGGTTTACGTTAAGATCCACTTTGAGCAGATATGAGCATTCGAGAAAAATCATGGTAAATTTGTTGTTTCAAAACAGTGATTCGACCTTGCTAACCAGACGCTTCCTCTGTAGGTAAATGATATAGCACGTCAGACTATATGACGATTCCGTATAGGCTACAGGTTTGATTCCTGTCGGAGGACACATATTTTTATGAAATTGATGATATGATATTTATAAATACCGACCAGAATATATATATATATATATATATATATATATATATATATATATATATATATATATATATATATATATATTTCAGGTCGGTAAATCTAGTTAATACTGTTTATTATAGACAGAGCATTTACTTAAATATTTGTATCTATAAAAATAGCGTATAAACAGAAAATATATTAAAATAAGTGTCGGAATTAGTCCATTTCATAACACACACACAAATATATATATATATATATATATATATATATATATATATATATATATATATATATATATATATATATAAATGCACATATATAATTGATAAGTTGTATAAATTTGATACACGTATAAAATTACCCTTCATTCTGTCTCCCATAAATAAAATCTAATATAATATATATATATATATATATATATATATATATATATATATATATGTATGTGTGTGTGTGTGTGTGTGTGTGTGTGTGTGTGTGTGTGTGTGTGTGTGGTTGGAGCAATAAATTTGAGGTCCTAGCGCTACGTGCATTTAATTTCAATTCATTTTAAATGGAAGTCATTACAGTTGGCGACAAGTAAATAGCTTGTTATTTTTTAATATATTCGGCGTCTGTGTTATACGCCCAATCATACCGATTGTGTGTTGGGCTGATGTCTGTGTCGTTTTGGAGAACAAGTGGCGCTGGAAGAGGAGAAAGTCAGGGAAAGAAAGAAAGAAAGAAAGAAAGAAAGAAAGAAAGAGAGAGAAAGAGTGAGAGAGATTGAGAATCAATCGATAGGGTTGAAAGAAGATGTTTATATGGATAAGAATAAGAATAATTTAAAGTTAAATGGGAAATGACAGCAGAAGAATGAGAAATAAAGGAGAAGAAGGTAAAAGGTTAAAGAGAAATAAAGAAAGAATGCAATGTTTTTGGTTTGGTTTTGTTTTGTTTTACGGCATATCAACCTCAATGGGTTATTTAATGCCGACAAGATATTTTATTGCTCGTTATATTTTCTATCTATCTATCTATCTATCTATCTATCTATCTATCTATCTATCTATCTATCTGTCTTGTTCTGATTGATCTATCTATCTATCTATCTATCTATCTATCTATCTATCTATCTATCTATCTATCTATCTATCTATCTGTCTATGTCTTGTTCTGATTGATCTATCTATCTATCTATCTATCTATCTATCTATCTATCTATCTAAGTATATATTGCTTTGGTTTGTTTTGTTTTACGGCATATCAACCTCAATGTGTTATTTAATGCCGACAAAACGTTTATTGCTGGTAATACTTTTTTCCTTCAAAAACGTATTACTGGTAATATTTTTTCATTCAATAATGTATTGCTGGAAATTAATTTTTTTAAAAATGTATGGCTGGTAATATATTTTAAATCTGTTGTCGGTAACATAATTTTTCAGTATCTGTCCATATTTCTGAGATGAGGTATTATGTACACTATTTACATTATTCGGACTATTGTCCTCATCTTTGTCGCCATATTTATTACAACGTTTCGGCCGTTGTACGCTCCGGCCTTCTTCAGGTGGTTGGAATGTCAAACTGAACCATTTATTTCGCTCGCTGGGGTAGACTGTTCTAGTTCCACGAGGACACATGGCACAGTGGATAAAGGCGTTAGTCAGATCCAGTGACAGGACTCAAAGAGTGTGAGTTCAATACCCGGTTAAGGCAGTGGAGAACTTTCAGAGGGAAATGAACAGGAGATAACTCATAACTGACATCTATTAAACATGACACGTGGAACTAGCTCAGTGAGCGAAAGAAAGGGTTCAATTCGACATTCCAACCACATGAAGAAGGCCGCAGCGTACAACGGCTGAAACGCTGTAATAAATATGGCGACAACGATGAGGACAATAGTCCGAATAATGTAAATAATGAATATATTTTTTCTTCAAAAACATATAGCTGGTAATAATGTAGTGTTGGTAATAAGTTTTCCTCAAAAAATTCATTGCTGGTACTAAAACTAATTTTTACACTTTCATAGTGTTTTGACCTCACTTTGGGGTAACTATTTGCTCATAGCTGGGACCCTAACAGTTGCTACCACCCCTGGTCAAGGTGAGCCTGGGAACACTAGCAATTAAGAGGTTGTTCCACGCTTCTCAAAACCTACTGATCAGAGGCCTTGCTGTTGGACGTAGTTTATCGTCTTACCCAGGACGCGGTTGTAGCTTCTCGTCCTATGCAGGATGGCGACGTTTTTGGTTAAAGATGCTTCCCCCGATCCCTAATGTTTTTAAAGCATTACGCCCCGAGCAAGGCGTGAAGCCACTAGGATGCAGGGGGTTGCGGAAGATTTGGAGCGAGAGCGGATAGGAGTGATAGAAGAAAGGATGAGGAGAAGGATAGTGGATAGATCAAGGTAACTGGAGGTGTCGATTTACATCACATTTGAATAGTTGGAGATTATAGCTTTCAGGGAAACAGTAATTGGGAAGGGTGTTCCACAGGCGAGAGGTGCGAAGTATGAAGCTATTGGAGTAGAAGAGACGGCTACATTTAAAAATTTCTATAGTGTAAGGGTGGGAGCGCGATGCCAGCCTCGTAGGGCGCTTGAATTCATGGAGTCTGGGAACCAGTGAAAGCAGCTCATCGGAGCAATTACCATGAAAGTATTTGTAGAAAAGACAGAGAGAGGCGACGGCGCGTCTGTGAGAGAGTGAAAAAGATTCGTTCTTCTATGCTTTATCACTTGCCGTAGTTAATTATTACGACTCTAAACCTAATAACAACGATCTTTCAGCGATAATTGAAAAAAAAATGGACGATTATTTTTTATTAGATAAGGAATTCTCAAGCATTATTACTTTCTGGGTGCTATTCCTTTTATTTTTTATTGCTTTTCATCTGGCAATATTATTATTTTGAAAGTTTGATTACACGAATAAATACTTATCCACCTTATTCATGTTCTATAATTAAAAAACAATAGCAATGCAGAAGAATAATTCGTAAGGCATAACAGATTCAAAAAAATAAATAAATAAATAAAAAAAAATAAAAAAATAAAATAAAAAGAAAACTGAAAATCTGTTCCCATAAGAATCGTGAGTTAAAACTTTTGCAAATTGATCGACATTATTGTCTTAATAAAGTTTATGAGACAATATGTGAATTCAACAAAAATTTTATTACGAAAGAACCACATTATCATGTTTTTGTTTTTTGTTTTATTAGCTGCCATTTTGGATCAGAATTTACGTTCAATTTCATTTTTTTTTCATATAGTAGTATTAATACTACTACTACTACTACATACAATACTATTAAAATTTAATCGAAATAGGTTTCCAAAATTAAAAAAAAATACTTTTAAACTGCTAGGTAACCATGACATATCTGGGAAGGATATTAAAATAATCTACAACCTATACTGACAGCAAATGTCCTGCATATAAAATGAATTCAGTAAATATACAAAAATAGAAAAAGGTATAAGACAAGGATGCATCTTCTCACCAGACTGTGAGGCGATTCTGTGGGAATTACAATTACTACAAGAATTCATTATTGGCGGCCACAATCATAACTAAACAAGAAAGGCAGATGTCACAGTGTTGATAGCAGACACAGAATGGTAACGACACGTAATCCTATAGAAGGTATTGAAGGAAAGCGTGAAGAAAGGATTAACTGCAAGAAGACGGAACGCATGGTTGTCAACAAAAGGAACAGTCCAACATACAAATGGCAAATTGAATATATCAAAATCAAACAAGTACAAAAATTTAAATATCTGGGAAGTATCTTAATAGAGGACGGAAAATAACTGACACCAAAATCCGAAGGCACATTGGAAGGCCTTCCAAACACTAAGCAAATTATTAAGAAAAAGCACAATTTCGTAAGAAACAAAGAAAACAGTACTAAACTGTTACGTGATAGGAATCCTCCTATATGGCTGTGAATGCTGGACAATCTCACACATGAATAGAAGACGAAGCAACAGAAGCCTAGTTCTACAGGAGGATGCTGAGAATACTATGGACTGAATAGGTGAGCAACGAAGAAGTTTTAGAGAAAATGGAAACAAAATTTACACTTTCACTTAACATCAGAACTAGGTAGTTGAAGTTTCTAGGGCACATTATGAGGAGAGAGGGTTTGGAAAATATAACACTCACAGGATGTATTGAAGGTAAGGGGGAAGGAGGAAAACACCATATAACCAACTCAGTGAGCTTGTGTAAATGTAAGGCAGAAAAAGGTTTAGGAGGGATCTCAAAAAATAATATTTACTAAGCGCGAACGAGGACAGGTAACTGTGGATGGGCACAATCGCTAACATCGTGAAGAGACATGGTACAAAGAAGAAGAAGAAGAAGAAGAAGAAGAGGAAGAAGAAGGAGGAGGAGGAGTTGACGACAACAAAGAAGACGACGACGATGGAGAAGAAGACGAAGAAGACGAAGAAGAAAAAGACGAAGAGGAAGAAGAAAAAGACGAAGAAGTCGAAGAAGAAAAAGACGAAGAGGAAGAAGAAAAAGACGAAGAGGGAGAAGAAAAAGACGAAGTCGAAGAAGAAGAAGACTTCGACAAAGAAGAAGACGAAGAAGAAGACGACGACGACGAAGAAGAAGAAGACGAAGAAGTAAGATTATGTTAGATGTATTTAATAGATCAATGATTGTAAAGCATTATTAATTTCTGATTAGTATTGTTTTAATTTTAAAATGTCAGTGTGATCAGCAGAATTCTCTGAGAAGAAAATGCATTGAAAGTGCACTGATCTCACAGTCCTCAACAGTGAATCTAAGACCGGGTACATGCGTTATTTCACCGATCATCGCAAAGACAACAGTACAGTGCAGTATACAAATTGGCGGAGACAAGAACATTGACTTAATTAGAGTCAGCTGATTTAAAAATCTTCAGACACCAACGGCCCTAATATGCATGTATGTGTGTGCATATATATATATATATATATATATATATATATATATATATATATATATACTTTGAATATACGCTCCTAAATAGGGCGCCGAAGGGAGTCGTCAGTGATGTGATGTAAATTGACCTAGTCCATCTGGGAGTTTCGGGTCATTCAACATCATACACCTCATCACCAAGCCGACCCCAATCAGGGAAGATCAAGCCTTTAACCCCCTCCGCTATCAAGTGCTAGATGTGACTCTAGTCTTTATATTAATTGGACGAAGGTAGACAATGTTTTTCGTGTATTGATTGTGTGCGTATATATATATATATATATATATATATATATATATATATATATATATATGATGGATTCTCCTGTCGTTCTCGACGTATGGGAATCTTTCAGTCCAGGTTTATGTTTATGTTTCATATGAGACAGTAATCCTGCACGGGATTTGCAAACAAATTCACACGAAGGGCCTACTGTAACGTTGATGGTCATATGGGCTGATATATTACCCCGTGATTTAGTGTTAATTCCAAATTCTCTCAGATGGTTAAGGTATCTATCTATCTATCTATCTATCTATCTATCTATCTATCTATCTATCTATATATATAGATAGATAGATAGATAGATAGATAGATAATATTAAACCCATAAGTGGAAAGGATAATCCAAGTGGTTCTTTTTAATATAAAATATTAAAAAAGATATATCTGTAGAGAGCTCAATGTATAGACTACAGAGGAATATGATATACATCAAGGAAAAGCTTAACACATTAAAAAAATACGGTAATAGATCATGATTTATTTCGACCAGTAAGTTTTATCAGACAGAAAATATAAATGGCATAGATTTACAAACAATGGTTCAAATTATCCCGACAAAATTATTTTTTTCAAAAAAGAAAGAAAGAATATACCATTTACATCTCCAGTCTGATGGGACTTACTGGTCGAAATACATCCTGATCTATTACCGTATTTTCGTGATGGGTTAAGCTTTATTTATATATATATACGTTAAAGATAAAATTCAGAACAATCGGAATCCGACAGGATGATAAAATAAAAGAACAAATAGGAAACGTATATCAATCTAACATGTTTCACTTTTGTTAAAGCTTTCGTCAGAGATTGAGAGTAAACAGACAGAAACATTGTTTTTTTCTTTTGTATTTTTCTTAAATACACATAGAATTATATACTGTTTTAAAGCACGTGACAGGTGTCTGACCAATGACAACTGATCCAAACATACTTTTAAATACCAGTGTTTCTGTCTTTTTGTCTGTTTTCTCTCAGTCTCTGACGAAGCATTAATAAAAGTGAAACATGTTAGTGTAATATACGCTTCCTCTTTGTTCCTATTTTATCATATCTGTAATCTTTTCATTAGATGAAGCCTTGACTACTGGTATTATTTTTTGACAATTATTTCTATAATTTTAATATTAATTGCTTTTTATCTAGCAATATTATTAACTTGGATATTTTTATTACACGAGTTACTGTTCACTAGTATTATTTTTGCCTTGTATTTCTTTCGTTTTTATTTTAGTTTTCGTTTAAATTTTTCATCTTAATTTCAATTGCTTTTTTGAGTGTTAGTGGTAATATGTTCAATGATTTTATTAGATGATGGATTATTATTATTATTTTATATTATAATATTTCATATTATTATATTTTATATTTTTATATTATCTTATATCTTATATTTTATATAGTAATATTTTATATTATAATTATTATTATATAATTATTATTAGATGACATATAATATGTTCAATGTTGTTATTAGATGACGTATTATCACGATTATTTATTTCCGTCATCCCAATAAATATTGAGAGGTAAAATTATGATTGGATTAAGTTCGGATAATGACAGACTAACATTGAGAAAGCAAGACGAAGCTAACACGGTGGATATGTCGATGAAGAGAAAAGATGGAAAGATTGACACTTCTTTTGTATAAAGGGAAGAAATTAAGTCAATTAAATTTAATTTGAAAAGACAGGTGGATAAGGAAGGCGGAGCGCGTTTGTTATCAAATGACTGTCGCGCGGTTTGACACGGTCGTCTGCTGCAATCAAATTATGGTGGTTTTGAAATGGATTTTATTGCCCCCAAATGTATGAAAGCAAAATAGTAAACTTATTTTTATGTGCTGTTATGAAAATCAACTCGAAAGGGAAAGCCATAATTTGTACTGTAGAAAGATAGCACGGATGTTCGCAATTATATCTCAATAACTAAATACATAAGAATGGAAATCGTAGCGGCTACTGGAACGGAACATGGAATCAGCAAGCCGGGTTCAAATACTGGCGTAGTTTAACGAATTTATTTTTGTGCTAATAACCTTGAGAAAGGCATGAACGCATCTATTCTCCTTCAAACTATGGAGAGACTGGGCATGTAGTCTTATACGGCAGCCAATTTAGGAGAAGGAAAACTTCGAATAATACCAAACTGTAGAGAAGGCAACAGAAAAGCACAAAATTATCATTTCCATGAATTCTTGTAAGCGCAAAGATAATAAAGAGACACAGTATTAATCTATATAAATAAATCGCAGTGTACGTGTGTCTGTCCGTGCGTTTTTCGATAACGTTGAAACCTAAACAACCTGAAGTAACAGGTAGTAACTACTGTAGTTACGCGAGATTAAAAATTAAATAAATGACTCGTTTAAAGTTAAATTTAAATATCTAACAGAGTGAAAGGTTAAAAAAAAATCAACATTTCTTTATTAAAGGCTTAGCTTTATGTTGTCGAGTAAAGAGTACGCCACCGGTGACTATGAACTCATCCAGTACCATACCAGTCCTATGGTATGAGGTTGTGGTCAGTTAAATCGCTGTTAGTCCTAGTCTTGAGGCAAGATAAGATAAAACAAGACAGGACAAGGCCTCTGTTGGAGTTGGAGAAAGGCAGTTTGCTGTCTGGCTTATGATTGACAAAAGTTCTGTCTTCGGGCAGAGGATGATAAGAATTCCGTCTTCGGGCGAACAGTGACTTAGTTGAAGCTTATTATCTTTGGACAGAGACCTGGCTCAGAAAAAAAGAAAAGTTGGAGTTAGGCAGTTTGCTGTCTGTCTTACAACTGACAAGACCTCTGTCTTCGGGCAGTGACTTAGTCGGAGTTTTATCTTTGGACAGAGACCTGTCTCAGAAAAATAGACATGTTGGAGTTGGCCTTACAACTGACAAAACCTCTGTCTGAGGGTGACTCAGTCGGGGCTCTGTCTTCGGATAGGGACTCGGCTGAAAAAAACAGACAAGTAATCTACACTAGCCCCCTTTCGCGAGAGCTGGGTAAATTTTGATTAAAGGCCCGGGTGGAAATAATCCCAACCTTGTGTCACAACTTATCTTATTGGGGGCGGGGGTGACTGAGTATATATCAGTCGTGATGGAGTCAGTTTTCATACTAACTATACAGACGTTACGGCAATAGCCTAAGCATTACGTATAGAGCATACTTTAACGAATTACGTTATATCAAGTACGAATGTGTGTTAGAAAAATAACCTTACAATAGGAAGTTTGGCTTGGTTTGTTTTTTGTTTTGTTTTACGGCATATCAATCTCAATGGGTTAATTAATGCCGACAAAATTTTTTATTGATGGTAATATGTTTTTCTTCAAAAATCTATTTCTGGGAATATCTTTTCCTTGAAGAAGTCTAAAGCTGGTCATATTTTTTTCAAAGAATGTATAACTGTTTGTATTGGTGGTATTTTTTTTTAAAATATTGCTGATAATAACTTTCCCTAAAAAATTATTGCTAGTAATAATTTTTTTATTGCAAAGTATTTCTGGTATTAAAACCTATTTTTACACAAGTTTGGGTGTTAACTATTTGCCCATTGCTGGGATCCTAACAGATGCTACCACCCCAGGTCATGGTGGGGCTGGGAACACCAGCAATTAAGAGGTAGTTACACGCTCCTCAAAACCTCCTGATCAGAGGCCTTGCTGCTGGACGTAGTTTATCGTCATACCCAGGACGGTACAATAGGAAGTTATAATAGCTGGCGACGAGGGAGTCGAGCACAAGCTTCGAGATAAAAACGTAACATTATAACTGGAGTTATAATAATTGAGGACAATTAAGTTGAAGTCAAGCGCAGTTTAACAAGTCCCATGGAGTTATAATAGTGGGCGACCAGAATTTCGAAATTCATTGCTTCTCCCACCGCGAGGAAAGTTGACTCTCTGTGCCGCGCCAGGAAATTTTTCTCCCCTGAATCGATACTTCAAATATACAAAACAACCATTCGCCCTTGCATGGAGTATTGCTGCCATATATGGGCTGGAGCACCTTCTGCTTACCTCAGAGTTCTTGACAAGATCCAGAGACGGATATGTAATCTAATTAGCCCTGATCTAGCGTCTTGTCTGCAGTCACTCTTCACAGACGCGCCGTCGCCTCTCTCTGTCTTTTTTTTCTACAAATACTTCCATGGTAACTGCTCTGATGAGCTTCTCTCTCTGGTTCCCAGACTCCATGAATTCAAGCGCCCTACGAGGCTGGCATCCCACTCTCACCCTTACACCATAGAAACCTTCAAATGTAGCCGTCTCTTCTACTCCAATAGCTTCATACCTCGCACCTCTCGCCTGTGGAACACCCTCCCCAATTACTATTTCCCTGAAAGCTATAATCTCCAACTATTCAAATGTAATGTTAATCGACATCTCCAGTTACCTTGATCTACCCACTATCCTTCTCCTCACCCTTTCTTCTATCACTCCTATCTGCTCTCGCTCCAAATCTTCCGCAACCCCCTGCATCCTAGTGGCTTCACGCCTTGCTTGTGGCCCAATGCTTAAAAAAAAAATGCGTGTGCAACAGGAGTTACAAGAATTTCTGCCATGTTGGTTTAAAAAATAAACATTCTTGCAGATATGAAGAAAATTTTGGTTTCACTAGTTGAAATCCAACGACAACAACACAAACAACAACAAAATGTCCAACACACAGTGGGCTTAGATAGGCTAACTTTGGAAATAGAAGTATGATGGTGTATAACTTGGCCCTACCTTTTCCTGATAAGTGATTAAGGTCTTTTTGGAAGGTTATTGCCAAGCTGAGTACGTAAAAGTCGAAATTTCTCAAAAGTTGGGGGGTTTCGAGTGGGATCTCCTTATTTGGGCATTGCCGTCAAAGGGTACAAAAATCGCTCTAATTTAAGTTTGGATAAAGATTAGAGATTAGTTGAGGGCTTATTGGAAGCGTATGCTTAAGGCCAATTTAATGCTAGGATAAAAGATTCATTTGTATATAAAGTTGAAGATTAGGGTTGTATAACATCAAAAAAAAAAAAGACAAAAAAACAGAGATGGGTTCAGACAGACAGAGCAGGACAGAGTCATGTTAAATAAAATCCAAACTTTCTTCAAAATAAGGATCCGAGACACTGCTATTCGACAATAGACCTCTAAAAACACCTCTAAAAATCTTTATAGTATGAAGTCATGCTAAAGTTCCATGAGTTTCAAAATAACAATTTAGTGTATATCAAAAAATATATCTTCAACCAAGCTGGCATACCACTTCTTTGGCAAATTGAACAGTTGAGAATGTCAGCATATGGTATGATCTGTGGTACCATATTCTGTACAGTACTTTGGGGGCTGACACTGAGTTAAAAGATTGGTTAAGATAGGGATCAGAACTTTCAAGGAGTCTTGAGATGACATCAGTGAGCTGATCAGCAGAGATTTTCCTAGATAAAAAATTGCAAGTAATTTCTAATGTCCTTGTTGTTTGCCTCCAAACATTCTTCGGGCAAGTTCCTAAGACCGTAACGATCATCGAAACCAATCAGTTCTACAGAATGATGAAAAAATTCCATGCAATGTATGATTAATTCTTAACCAGGAAAGTTGTCACACAAATTGAAAGCAGTTGAGTCACAGAGATCTTTGATTTTTTTTTCTTTATGCGATGAAAATACAACTGGGAAGATTGTCGGTAACTGATAATGGAGAAGAAGAAGGTTATCCTTGAGTTTCTGATCAGCTAATTTTTCTATGGCTTCAATCATCTCTTCAGAGAAAAATCACTACCTTTTCGTCTATCAGTTGAAATCCCACCTTTCTTATCAGCTGTATTGACTCTATCAAAATAAAGTCCTTTTCCTGGTGAATAGTCTCAAGAATTCGATCCTTGGATCTATGAATTTTTATCCACTGCTGGTAGTCAATGTGGCAATGGTACAGAACCTTCAGAAACCATAATCTACTTTTGATGTAAGATTATTTCGTGGTTATGTTTATTTGATAAGATGTGAAATGTGTTTCAGTTAAACCTTTGATGAGTCTCGAAATATCCACTCTTTGTTTTGATCTCGCCTTCTTCATCAACCAAATCTTCATACAAATGATTGACTTGAACGAGGAAGGTTTTGAAAATTCTGAAAAGGTTTAACCAATACACCTTTGGTATTGATAACTTACGGTGTATGGACCTTAGCCATTTTTTGAGTATCTGATGAATTAGAGCAAGAAAATCGTTGCATTTCGAGTAACATCGGACCAATTTTCGCCCAATTTTGGATGAAAATCAGCAAGGATAATGAAAAATGTTTATGTTTTCAACTATTTTGATGGCATCCTGAGGCAATTCGTGGCTAATATCCTACCTGTAACCCCAAAATAGTAATATTACAACCATTTTCATCCATTTTGAGCCTAATTTTTACTTCTAGCATACAAACTAAGTTAACCAATTAGATAAATTTACGGTCTCTGAAATAAACTTTGTTCCTGCATTAAAGAAGAAAAGGTTAAGGATCACGAGGCAAACTGAAAAGATTCTAAACGGGCTTGGCCTGAAGTTTTCAAAAATGATATATTTTGGTATGTGAATCGTGGCCGTTTTTTTTATATTTGCCCATTTTCGACTCCAAAAATAGTGCAATTTCGTGGAAAATCGGATATATTCTCGACACATTTTGTAGCAATTCTGATTTTAATTTGTCAAAATCTTAATGAATTCATTATGAATCAATGATTTTTTTCCAATCAGAATTCAATTATATGGTATTCAAAGTTAGAAATATGATACTAGCTGTATTTCCTCAGTTAACCATAACAGATTTTAACCCATTCACTTATCAGGATGATGTAGCATTTAAAAATATGTGGTCAGGATATGGCCAAGAAATAGCTAAGATTTTATTCAGATTTCTGTAACTTTAAAATAACATAAAATCATTTCTAGATATGCTAAAGTCTTTTTTATTTGTTTTGTTTGTTTTTTTGTTTTTTTCAGAAATTTAATGTAGATTTATATCATAAACAAAATTTGAAGTATGAGATAACATTATTTTTTGCCAATTTCCACCTCTGGGCCCACTGTGCGACAGTTGCTACATTTGCAAAAAACAAACAAAAGTTGTTGAAAGTTGTTTTGAAGGAAAATGTTTCTCTTACGCCAGACGTCGTGCAAAACACAGTATTAGAATTCGTATACAATCCTGATGAAGGACTGACTTATACTGCGTATTTTCACAGGCATGAAGAAATATTTAGGCGTGCATTGACTAGGAAGAAGATAAAAAAAGGTTGTTGTTAAGAAAAATGGCGCTAATAGAGTATGAAATGTACAGCAATTATATTTTACCAAGAAAACCGGGTGAAATAGGGTTTCACGACATAGTACACATTCTGGCGAAATTTTTTAGTGACAAGTGCTCTCTGTTCTATGCTCGTTGGAGGTGCATGAATTTAACCAGAAAATAGGATGAAGATTTTGTCACGTATACGGGTACCATCAACAGATAATGTGAACAATTTAAACTAAAGGAAATTACTCCGGTTATGTTCAAGGGATTCATTTTCGTGGAAGCTTTGACAGGGGAAACAGATGCTGAAGTACGAACGAACATTTTAGCAAAGTTTGAACATAATAATAACATGACACCACAGGAAATAGTGGATAATTGCCAAACGATGTTAAGTCTGAAGCATAACGTGGAAAAAATTCAGATGTGCATTAGTACAAGCTAAGGTAAAAGGCACAAAGAGAATTATAAAACCTTGTTTCAGATGTGGAAAATTACATCTTAGACTGTCAATCAAAAAATGCCGTCCTCGGTGTTACGATAAACTACATCCACGTCCTGGGTAAGACGATAAACTAGATCTGTAGAGGACCGTGGCGGTGATGAGTATGTAGAAGAATACACGTGAGTTAAAATTTCCTGCTAGCCGGTCCAACCACATGAGAATATTGGACTTCAATTAAGTCCAAAGAAAACAAGCAAAACCGATAAATATATGTAAACAAATATATGCATTAATAACAAGTTAAAAGTTACAAGCACATGGACAGTTACATTGAATGCGTGTGGTGAATATTATGTGTGTATATTGTGGTGAGTGTTCATACGTACGTGTATTGTTCTTAGCGTGTTCCCAGAATTTGGGAACCGCTGTATCTGTGAGAGCTCACATCTGCGAGGTGGTATAAGGCCGAAGGCCTGAGGAAAAAAGAGAACGAGGCGAAGGGTCAGCCAGTATTTATAGCCAGGGGAGAGAGGGAGACCACTGGTGAAGGGTTAAGGAGCTGAGGAGGAGCTAACTCCGACAGATCCGACAGCAAGACCTTTCATCAGAAGGTTTTGAGGAGTGTGGAACCACCTCTTAAATGCTGGCGTTCACAGGTCCACCTGACAGGTGCTACCACCCTGACCCGGAGTGGTAGCAGTTCTCCGGGTCCCAGCTATGGGTAAATAGTTAAACCCCACACAAAAGGGGTAAAAACACTATGAAAGTATGAAAAAATATGTTTTAATGCTAGCAAAAATTACCAGCAATGCATTTTTGGAAAAAAAATATCAACAGAAATAAAAATCTCATCAGCATTAAAAAAAACAAAAACAAAACATTGAGATTGATATGCCGTAAAATAAACTAAACCAAACCATCAAAAGAAAAATGCAGAATGCTAACTGGGGTAAAAAAGGGACATATCAAACCACACTGCGGAACAAAAGCAAGAAAAAATTTCGCGGGAAGAAATTATTATACAATATTGTGACGAAAAAATAGGCATACGACACAAAAAGAAAATTTATTAACGTGCAAATCAAAAATGTGCAAGTAAAAATGTTACTACATACTGGGAGTGACATTTCAATAGTAAATAAAACAACATGGAAAGAAATTGAAAAAACTTTACTCAAAAGGACTTACGAAATCACAACTTCAATTTCTGTCGAGAAATTATTTTTTTATGCGTGGGGGAGATTTCCCATGTGATATCTATTTTTGAAATAAGCATGTAAAAACAAAAAAAAAAACCCCCAAAAACTAATGTTCTAAGAAAAGCGACGAATCTATTCGTTACGGACTGGATGGAACTCTTCGAAATGTAAGATTTGTCGATAAACGCTTATTGAAAAATGTAAGTGAACAAGCGACCAATTTAAAAAGTCAGAGCGAAAATCTTAAGGAACAATTAAAAAAATGTTTTCCTGAAGTTCTGTCTAATGAATTGTGTAGGTGTCCAAATTCAAGGCGAATTTTGAAATAAAAAAAGGTTCGACGTCAGTATTTAAACTGAAATGGAGTGTACCATTCGCAGCATTAGAACAAATAAATGAGAAGTTGGGCAAACTAGAAAGAATTGGTGTATTGCAGAAAATAAACCATTCGAAATAGCCTTAGAGGTGGACGTAAAGAAAAAAAAATGAAAAAATTCGTGTTTGCACGGATTTCTCGACTAGATTAAACAGTTGTCACGAAACACACGAATTACACATTACCAAGTCCAGAAGAACTTTTTTGTACTTGAGCGGTGGAAAAATATTTTCAAAGCTAAATCTCTTTGAAGCATATTTACAAATTCAGATAAAAAAAATCAATGCCCTGAATTAACGACTATAAATACGCACAGAGGTTTATATAAGTCTAATCGACTTCCTTTTGGTATAAAGGTGGCACCAGCTATTTTGGCGTATTTCGATGATATTTTGGTCACGAATGTTTCAAAAGAAGAACTTTTGGGCATGTCAAAACAATTATGCAAAAACTAAGAATATGGATTCAAGCTTAGTAAAGAAATATGTGAATTGTTTTGCCAAAAATAAAATACCTGCGTCAAATTATTGATAAAAATGGTAGGAAGCCAGATCCGTCGAGGAAAAATCTAATTAGAAATACGCCTACACCCAACAAAGCTTTTTTAGGACTGGCTAATTATTATCGAATTTATGTACATAATATACATAATTTAACAGCTCCACTTAACAATCTACTGAAAAAACGAGTAAAATTGAGTTGGGATCATAAACCTCAAAAAAAGTTTGACAAGATAAAGAAAAGTCTTACGTCTAATTTATCATTAGCACACTGCGATCCAAAAGCAAAAAATATAGTAGCATCAAATGGTAGTGATTACGGTGTTGATACACGACGGTGGTAAAATAAAAGCTTTTGATCATGCTTCACGCTCGCTTCTACCGGCAGAGCTAGCAGATTACAACGCTGGGGTACCATCCTGTTAAACTGTAATTTTACGTTGGAGTACCGACCGTCTAAAATGTTAGGATATGCGTATGGATTATCTATGGATTATCTAGGTTAATACATAAAAAAGCAGAACCATTGGAGGACACGGTCATCAGTCAGTTATGTGCCACGCTTAGGTGATCATGTATCTTTCTATACTGACTGACGAGGCAGATTTTTCCCGTAGTAGGTTGTCATTTCTTTCTGCGGTAGACCAGTGGCCACCCAACGCTATAGAGCTCGGTCTGTCGTGCTATTTACCCATAGCAGGGGGGTAGAGAAGAAGAGGATTCATACCTTTCCCAAGCCGTTATCCATTACTCCATCGTGTCATAGCAACGCTAAAAAGTGAGATGGAAATTAAAAACACCTTCTGCAACATAGTATGGCAATTACCAGTTATACTGGAGGAAATTAAAGAAAAATCAGAAAAGGACGTCTTTATTGTTAAAATAAAGAAGTAATTAAAAGAAACTAAAAAAGATCAAAATTAAGAATGGAACGTGTACTCGATATACACTGGTGTTGTAATGTACTGACAAAAGAATTGTAATATCGAGTGTGTTACAGAAATATATATTAAAGGATTTTCATTCCGGACATCCTGGCATTTCAAGAATGAAATCTTTCAAGAGAAGTTTTGTATATTGGACCGGAATGTCCGAGATATCAAATAAAAATCATCTAGAGGTTATGCTCTAGCAGCGAAACTACCTATCACAAAGATAGTATTTGGGCCAAAGACAGACACTCTATAGCCAAGATAGCATATAGAGTTTGCAGGTTCTATGGATGGAGCATCTTATCTAGTGTTAGTAGATAGTTTTACCAAATGGCCGGAAATTTACAAGTGCAAAAATCCTAGACGTTCAATGACAGTGAATTTCTTGCATGAACTGATTGCGAGATATGGCATACCAGATACCATAGTATCGGATAATGGAACATAATTCACTGGAAAAGAATTTGAAGACTTTTGCAAATTGTTCTCTATAGAACACTTTACGACTCCACCGTATCACGCAAGGTGTAAAGGACTGGCGAAACGTTTTGTGGAAACGTTCAAAAGAGCGTTGAAAAGAAAAAGCAAGTCAGGCAGTACTCTCCTTACCGCACTAGAGAGCAGGGTCTGTAGTAATATCGATGCCAGCGCAACCGGCGGTGCAGAATTTGAGGATTTTTTAGCCCTGACCTGGGTGTACGGACTCGTGTGCCTAACATGAAACCCAAAATTGTGTTACATCATGACGCAGTGGGAAGACGGGTAAATACCTTCGCTCATACACACCGGCTGTTAGCGAGAGTAGAAAGATAGATAGGTTGATAATTAGATAGACAGATAGATAGATAGATAGATAGATAGATAGAGAGAGAGAGAGAGAGAGAGAGAGAGGTGTGGGTGATTTATAAACCTTTCGTAGTTTGCTGGAGACAATCTCTAGCCTTATTACACGCTGCGCCGTCATCACCTCCTATCTCTTATGCCAGTAAATCTTCTTCTCTATATCGTGTCTCTTCAGGACGTGGACAACCATGCCTCTCCATATCTTCCTGTTTTTTTTATAGCTCTTAGTCCCATTCGTCTTTTCGTTTTCCCTCCTACTCCTTGTTCAACTATCCCTTTACACAAGCTCTTTAGGTACTCTCCCTTTTCATTTCAATATGTCCTGTGATTGACACATTTTCCTGGCCTTCTGTCCTCATTATGTGTAACTAAGGTCTGCTCATCCTGAACCATACCACGGGTTGACCCAAGCCTTTTGGATGAAACTGGATAGACGGGGCACTTGGGGGCCGTCGGTGGTTGTGCTAGCACAAAATCACAAGCCATCGTGACTGAAGCTTTGTGCGTGATAGCCGTGTTCAGACTGTTGATTACGCTAGACAACGTGCTCTATCCAAGAAACTGTAACTAAGGTCTGCTCAGCATAGTTGCAGTATAAACCACAGGTGGGCTCTCTGAGTGTTGAAGAAACACAAATGTGCCTGAGCAGGCGTCTGAAATGGGGATTAGCTGCAGCCCTAGTAGACTGACATCCTCGGATTCGAGTGGCTGCACCATTTAATTTTATATGTTTCCTTTCGCCAAAATTTCCTTTGGTAGCCTTGAATTGCAGCCAGTCTAGGTGAAAATCACAAAAATATTCACCTTTATCTTTCTCAAGCAGTCGTGACAATTCAATATTAATAATAATAATAATAATAAACTTTAAGAAATAGAGCATTTAAAATTAAAAGTAAAAATAAAAATTGCTCAACCCTAAGATGAAAACAGAATTAAAAAAAAACAAAAAAAAAAAACAAAAAAACAAAAACGTAATGTTTATGAACGTAAAACACATCAATTTAGACTTTTACTAAAGGACCCCTAACCATTTTAGCAGGGTATATTCAAGAAAAAGTTGTTAAACATGCAATGTTTACAGCAATCTACTAGTACGTATTATCGGATAATGGAACACAATTCACTGGAAAACTTTTGCAAATTGTTCACTATAGAATATTTTACGACTCGAACGTATCACGCAAGGTGTAAAGAACAGGCGAAACGTTTTGTGGGAACGTTCAAAAGAACGGTGAAAAGAAAGCAAGTCTGACAGTCCTCTCCTCATTGCACTAGAAATCGGGGTCGGTAGTAATATCGATGCCAGCGCAACCGACGGTTGCGAAATCTGTGGAAATTTTGGCCCTGGCCTGGGTGTACGGGCTCGGGTACCTCACATTAAACCTGTCACATCATGTCTCAGTGTGAAGACGGGTAAATACGTACTCTCATAATTCGTTCTTTCCAGAAATAGCGTCACCTTGTTCGATTTCCTACCGAGTATGTTTCGCAAAAATTTCCTTCAGTAGCCTTGTCTTGCAGCCAGTCTAGGAGAAAATCACCACAAATTTCACCGTTATCTTTCCCAAACAGACGTTGCAATTCACAAATAATAAATAAGAAAAAATGGCACTGTGGATAACCTTGATAGCCTGCATCCTCGAGAGACACGGCATTTAAAAATAAAACAAATAAAAAATGTTGCTTAACCCTAAAACCAAAATCGAATACCTCCAACTGAAAAGAATTGAATAATATAAAATATTGTTCAAGAAAAAGAATCACATTTTCAGAGAGGGAATAAGAAACAATTTAAATTATATATATATATATATATATATATATATATATAATAATATTTTTTTGTTTAAAAATATTAGTCCTTCGCTACATAAGAGTTCTCATGTTTCAAAAACGAGAGCCGAAACCATCCAAATAATTATTAAAATTGAGTTGAATTGAGGTGTTTAGTCCCGTTTCATCTTCAAGCGAAATTTTAGGAATAAGCTATCTCTCGATTTACGTGTGTTTTTAGGCATGGTCTGTTATAACATTCGTTATTGTGGGAGTGGCTAGACTATTTTCCTTCGTTAAGTGGTTAGAGAGTTAATTCTTATGAATAGATTCATCATCTTCTGAGAGGTTTTGCTAAGGTTGGGTAGGGTATCTATTTCAAGGCTAATGTTTGCGGTCACCCTTTAGTTGGTTCCCAGTGAGGGATATTTTTATGGCGCGCCTACAAGTCGTTATGTGTCGGGAGGATTGTGTTTTATTATTGTCCATCTGATTATCTATTTATTTATTTGTTTATTCAAGTGGGTGTTTTCTATACAAATCGTATTGCACTGAATTTCAATTTATTTTTTGTTTTGTTTTTTGACGACTACAGAAAGGGTTTTTACTATTTAATGATTTGGCTAAGCTTTTACGACTTTTATTTAGCTATGGGATTTTTTTTTTTTTTTGGCCACTCGTATTGGAGGATACCTGTCTACTAAGGCGGCTAGCCAATCCAGGTTTCAGACGCCTGCTCAGGCATATTTGTATTTCTTCAGCACCCAAAGAGCTCACCTGTAGTCTATATGCCAACTATGATAAGTAGACCTTAGTTGCAGTTTCTGGGATAGAGCACGTTGTCTAACGTGATCATCAGTCTGAACAAGGCTATCACGCTCAAACTCTCGGTCACGATGGCTTGTGAATTCGTGCTAGCACAACCACCGATGCCCCCACCCCCAAGTCTCACGTCTATCCAATTTCTTTCACAAGGCATGGGTCAACCCCTTGTATGGTACGGGATGAGAGGACCTTAGTTACAGTTTCTGGGAAAGAGCGTGATCATCAATTTGAACAAGGCCAGCATGCTTAAGCCTTCAGCCACGATGACTTGTGACTTTGTGCTCGCACAGCTATCGACGGACCCAAAGGTTTCCGTCTACCCAATTTTACTCACAAGGCTTAGGTCAACCTCTGGTATGGTTTTCAGGCACTTTCTAAAAGTACCGCACACTGGGATCCAGTCTGATAACATCAGAAAGTCTCCTTACTGACATATCGACCATGGTGAGATTCGAACCCGAGTCTCATGGTCAGAATTCGAACGTTTTAACCACTTGCCCGTAGTTAAATATATAATGTGAAGTTTAATGGAACAGGCTAGACCAGAATTTGAACCCAGATCGCCGAATCCATTGTCTGTGCTGACAATCGTTACAATAACCACACATCCCCAAACGCGCGTTAATTTCGAATAACGAGACAAAACACAGGATGTCTCAGCGGAGGATAATGTTTTGCGAGCTCAGCATCTAGATTACTCCTGAGTGGAGAATTTCATTTTTCATTCGGTTCTCTGTTGTGACCTTGTGCCAAACTTATCTAACTAAAACAACAAACACCATTGAATATTACTTTTCCGTTGTCCATTCGATTTTAAAAATAGATTTTTGCCTTTTCTACTAGTAGTTATCTAAAGAACAATGTTAAAGAAGAAGGCGAAACGGCCTTTTTTTTCCATATTTTTTTGTTAAAGACAAAAATCAGCCGATCATTTCCGGTTGAAGCAGACGA